>CM062810.1:419175119-419336231 GCA_031772625.1 Pinus tabuliformis
TTATTTGATTTTGATGTTACTATCATGTAATTATGGGTAAAATGCTTGTTAAGATGATTTTAATGTAAATTTAGGCTTCATTAATGAGAGTAGTTTAAGTCAAAGTTTCAATGAAGGAGTTGTTTTAACGTCCCTAGTGTTTAGGGTTTTGGTTGAAACACCTCATGTATTAGTTCCTAGACTCATGGATTCAACCCCTGAGAGAAAGGAGATGTTTCTTTGGTCTATATGTATCATTTTCTCAGTCATAGAATAGGTTGGACATCAGAGGAGAGAAGACTTGTCGCTTGTACTTGGACATTTTATTAAGGAAATCAAAGGAGCAATTGTAGCTATTATCTAGGAATTCATGTGTAGTGAGTTTGTGATTATGTATTTTCTCTATTTTAGATTTTGAATGATAGACACCTATTCTTGTAATATCTTGTTTCTTCATTGGTTTTGTTTAAAGTTCATAAACAAAATTCTTTGCGTAAAGCTCTGTTTTTATGACAATATCATTATGTGTAATTTTCTTCCTTTCTTAATGAATTCATGTTCTCATGCTCATTAAGACCTTTTTCTTCTTCAAAACACTACACTACATCAATAAACCCTAAACCCATCACAAAATTATTGCTACCATGTTGCTCTATATCTTTGCTGTTGTAAACCTTTGAGCCTTTTGACCTAGCTACGTGGTTTTCATCCCTCGTCCAACATCAAAACCTAAAACCTTCAAAACCCTACATGGGCCTAAAGATATCTAGCCTAAAATCCTTTCCCATTCCAATCATTTATTGGCTATTAATTCATAGAGAGATCCCTCTCTGGTTTAGTAGGGCTAGCTACTAAACTGCAAGTGGTTTGAGGTGATCTCCATCGATCTCCTCTTCAGCCTGGGACATTGTGGTGGCCAACATTTTTGTGTCATTCCTGGGGAAATGACTGATATATTGTTCCTAGGAGTAGTTCTAAGAGTGCATTCAAGACTAGTTCTATGGGTGACATATTCTAGTATTCAATGAAGGTTGATTTAAGAAACACATCAAGTTCGAGGTGGAAAAAATTTGGCTCCTAAAAGACACACGAGGTCAAATCCTGAACCAAATCCACCTCCTGTTGTTGATGATCAAGGGAGACTGCTGAGAAAACTCAAAACCCCTCTTCCTGAAAGTGGAATTCAAAAATTGGTAAGAACCACCTCTTTGCATAATCAACTATTTACTACTGAATACCTTTCTTTTGATATTAAATTTGACCTATCCCTTTTTGATCAAAGTTTGAGTCGTTTCATTCAGAAGTAGTTTTTGACCCTATAAAGTTTGACTCCTACTTTCCTACTTCTAAATATTTGTTTTATAGACCTTCTACTGAATCTCTGTTTTCTAAACTTGATCACGGGGTTTGGTCCAAATTTTATAAGCTCCAAATCGTAGCTGAACAACTTCAAATCACCATAAAAAAGACCTACATCCAATATCATCTTGAAATTTTGTCTGCTGCTACATCCTCTTCCATACCTCCAAATACATTAGCCACCACATCTGTTATTGTTAATCCACCACTACCTCCTTTGACATCATCATATCAATAAACACAACCCATTGTAGTTCTCGTACAAATTCCTCCAACAGTCATGGAAAATTTTGCTTCTTTAGTATTGCTTGGTCAACTTACAACTCTACCTAAAAACTATGGCCAAAGACTTCCTATGTTTGATGGCATTCCTGAAATAACATCGCAACAACATGTTGACAAATTGGTGGATTTCATTGATCTAGAAGAGGTTGATGATGAATATGCCAAAATGAGAATAATAAAACATAGCTTTTCTAGGGATGTGAAAATGTGGTTTCATAGTTTGGAAGCTAATTCCATCAATAGCTCTCAACATCTTATAGAGTTGTTCTTAGCTCAGTGGAAAGAGAATAAGAATCCATTACAAATTTTGGTTGAGTACAATTCTATGAAAATAAATCCAAATCAAACAGTGCAGGAGTTCACAACAAGGTTAAATCTTGCGTATAATTCCATCCCTAATGACATGAAAACCCCCCTGGTTTAGCACTCCTTCATTATCATGATGCATTTGATCCGGATATGGCTTATTAGCTTATGGAGAGAGATCCTGAAACTTTGGAAGAAATGTAAAAGAACGCAGTGAGTGTGGAGGCTAATTTATTGATCAAGAAGTCCAAATTAAAACCTGAGAAACCAGAGAAGAAAGTTACCATTAAGGAGGAGTCCTCCTCTTCTATTGATGGTAAACTGGACCATGGAAAGAATGATGGAAAAAATCACCATCGTTGATTGACAAGCAGAGCCTTCAATAAGGAATCCAAATTACAGGGATAAATTCAGAAATAAGCAGAGAGAGTAGAAAACTCAGGGACCTGAGGGACAAGTCAAAATAGATTTTCAGAAAAACTAAACTCAAGGTTCGGAAGAAGATGAAGAAGACATTGCTGAAGCTAATCATTTCTTTGAGGAAGATGAACTACCTACTTTTCTGACTGAGGAAGATCAATTTTCTCAGGAATCTCTTGCACCAAGTGATCAACAACTTGTCCTTGCAAATGATGATTCATGGGTAGTGCAGACTGAAGAGTACCAACGGGGATATCATAATTCTCTCAGCCATTTGTAGAAGCAGTAAAATTTGAGGAGTAGGAATGTGCCTTGTTACATTGCATCAGAAAATGAAAAATGCTTAGAGCTATGCACAAGACAAAGAAGTAGCTTCTGCAAATCAAAATAGAGAAAAGGAGATCATCATTCTAAGTTGGGACAAAAATAATGAAGCTTCCACTAGCAATGTAAGGAAGGACAAGGAGGCTCAAATTGAAGGTTAGAGAAAGGAGTCTCATCCAAAAGGGCAGCCTGAAAAGAAGGACATCATTGCGAAAGAGGTAGACAAGCAATCCAATATGTTTAGTTTAGAGAATGAAATATCAAAGTTTAAAGTTTTGATTACTCTAACTAAACGAGTTAAGAATGACAAAAAAAAAATCCCAAATTTCTAAAATGTTGAAAGTAGATTAGATGTCAGACACAGTAAATGTTGCCGATGATGAGCCTGCAATTCTGTTTGGTCCAACTATAGAGGGAAGTCTTGAAGATAATGAAGTCCCACCTTTCTATCTTAGTTTGAAACTCCATGAGTTTATCCTCCATAATTCCATGTTAGATTCTGGGGCCTCACATAACCTTATGCCAAAAGCCATTATGGACAAACTGGGATTATATATCACCCGACCATACCATGACCTCTATTCATTTGATTCAGGAAGAGTGAAATGCCTTGGTCTTATCAAAGACTTAGTAGTGTCCCTTGACCAAATTCTAGCCAAAAATGTGTTGATGGATGTGGTTGTCGCTGATATACCTCCACAGTTTGGCATGTTTCTCTCATGGTCTTGGGGAGAAAAGTTGAAAGGAACCTTGCAACTTGATTTCTCATATGCTACTATACCGGTATTTGGGAAGCTTAGGAAACTATACTGGGAGAAGAAGATGAAATTCATGATTAGTAGCAAAGAGAAACCCAATAATCACCCCATCCATGTTGTACATACCGACCTAGAGTCTTTCATTTTGTATAGTGATATGAGTCCAGTTGATGATGATAGTCAAATTTTAGAAATTTCAGAAGTTTTGGATGTCATAATTAGTGTACAGGAAGATTTGAAATGCAGACTGTTTGCAATCAGAAAACTCACCTAAAAGGATTGTTGAATCAGTGCCAGAAACATAGATTATTGAGATAGAAAGTCATCCTCCAAAAATTCAGACAGATCAACCCTCCAGAGTTCTATTTCCAAATGAAGAAGATGGTCTTTGGAACATGGAGTTTGATGGTCCATTGGGAAAGGAAGGAGATGGGATTGGCATGTAGATTCGTGGTCCTTTGCATCAGTCATGTAAAAATCCTCGCAACGTAATATTGAGTTTGTATAAGTTGGCTTTTGATTGCTCAAATAACGAGGAAGAATATGAAGCATTGATTGTTGGCCTTAAAATTCTCAAAAAGATGGGAGCAAAGAAAATTTTAGTTTATGGCGACTCTGAGTTGGTGATTAAATAGGTAAAAGGGGAGTACCACGCCAAGCATCCAAGGATGTGATCTTATTGAAATGATGTCTTTATCATCTTAAGACTTTTTTTCAGAATAGACTTTGTTTTCGATTCCTATAAGTGATAATTTTATGGCTGATTCCCTTGCTATTGCAGCAAGTATGTTCAAGATTCCTATCCAATCAAATAAGAAGTATTCAATTCATGTTAAGCTCCGCCTAGCTCTTCCAGAAAATTTGATATATTGGTAGGTGTTTTGGGATGACAAACAGATTAACAATTTTCTACAAATGGAAGATGAATTCCTAAATTCCCATATTGATGATGCATCTAATGAGAATGATCCAGAAATTGAGGCTACTAAAGTTGAAATGTTGTAGTTGAAAGACAATAAAATTCCTCGAGGTCTTGTGCCTCTGGAAGAGTTATTTGATCATGATGATGTTACCAACAATCCCACCATGTTCCCCACTAAAAAGTTGTTGAAGATATAAACATTGGTACAGCTGACAAGCCCAAGATGGTCAAATTGTCAAAGTCTTTATCCCCTGAGGTGAAAAGTAAGTACATTGCATTGATGATAGAATTTTCAGATGTATTTTCTTGGGACCATTCATATTTAAAGGTGTATGACAAGAACATCATCCATTATACTATAACATTCAAGCCTGATCAGAAGCAAATCTACCAGAAGCTGAGGAGGATTAATCCAAAATTGCTACCGTCCATTGAGAAAGAGGTAAATAGACTTTACAAATATGGTATTATAGTTCCTATTCATTTTTTTGAATGGATGTCAAACCTTGGGCTGGTGAGGAAGAAGATGGGGGAGATTTGTCTTTGTATTGATTTCAAGAACTTGAACAAAGTGTCCTTAAAGGAAAAGTATCCTCTTCTGAAGATGGACCACATTTTGCAGAGGGTAGTTGGGTCTTGCAGGATGTCACTTCTTGATGGATACTCGGGCTACAATCAAATTTTGTTGCATGAAGATGATCAGTTGAAAACAACCTTTACAATACCATGGGGTACATTTATGTACACCAAGATGATGCTTGGATTGAAGACTGCAGGGGCCACTTCTTAGTGAGCAATGGACATTGCTTTCGCTAATGAAAAGGATGTATTTCTAGTTATTTATTTGGATGAGCTCACAATTTTTTCCAAATCTGGTGATGAGAACTTGCATCATCTTAGAATTGTTTTTCAGAGGTGCAGAAAATTTGATATTTCTCTCGATCCAAAGAAGAGATTATTCGCCATGGACGAGGGCAAGCTGATGGGGCATATCATTTCCAAATATGGTATTCACATTGACCCTACACGAGTTGAAGCAATCCAATAGTTAGATTTTCCAAGAAACGAAAAAGAGATTCAATATTTCAATGGTAAAATCAACTTTTTGAGGGGGTTCATCCCCAACCTTACTCAAAATTTAAGGGAGATGACCAATATGCCGAAGAAAGACAACAAGGTAAGGTGGTCGGAAGATGCTAAGAAATCATTCAATGCAGTTAAATTTTAATTTTCTACTGCTCCCACTTTGATCAGTCCCGATTATACTTCATATTTAATCATATTTTCTTTCACCCCAGAGCATACTTTATAAGCTATCCTAATGCAAAAGGGAGAACAGAAAAATGTGCAACCCATAGATTTTTTCAGTCGAACTATAAGATATGTAGCACTGAAGTATAGCATCATTGAGAATCAAGATTTAGCCTTGGTGAAATCTCTTAAGGACTTTCAAGTTTACATTCTGCATTCACATATTTTATCTTATGTTCCAATAACAACAGTGAAAGAAGTTCTCATGTAGACAAATCTGGAAGGTAGGTGGGGAAATGGATCACAAGAATGCTAGAATATGATTTGGAGATAAAACCAACAAAGCTGATCAAGGGATAGGGTTTTGCAAAGCTCATGGCCAAATCTAATTTGCATGGATTAGATATCAATATGATTGTTGCCATTTTTGAAGAAGAAGGGGAAGAATCATAGGTACAAGTGTCAGAAATTTTTACTTCATCTCCTTGGTATGCTGACATTGTCTATGTATTGCAGCATTAAATCCTCTGTCGGAAATGCCAAGAAGTAATAGTATATCATTAAAATTGAAAGCTTCAAAATGTTGTATTCTTGATGGTGTTTTTTTTCGAAAGATCTGAGTGGTGTGTTGCTAAATTGTCTTATCAAAATTGAAGCAAAGGATGTGATGCGTGACTTCCACAAGGGAGATTGTGGTGGCCACCTATTCTTAAAAACTATTGTTGGGTGTGGAGCCTAATTATCTTTTTTATTCAAAGGTTTCAGCCAGATGTATACCCCAGGAAGACTGTACACCCCTCCACGCGGGGGGGACTTGTCCCCTCACGAGGGTCCGGGGGCCAGTGGTCCCCTAGCAGGGATTGGGGGCAGCGCCCCCGAAGCTAAAAATATATGTAAAATTGCCTTGTAAAAGTCTAGTAATTTCTAGTCAATCTGGGCCGTTCATTAGGTGGATGATCTGACGGTAGAATTTATGTTTAATTTAGGGTTTTTGTCCTAGAAGGCAACCCCTCACTATATATGAGGGAATTATATTGTGTCTATATATATCTGGATCTTGAGTGAGGAAGAGAGAGGAGATTGAGAGCAAAGAGGGTGTTACAGCGGATATGCTATAGGTTGTATCTCTTCAGTTTGATAGATAATATAAAAGGAAGGACTGGTTATTTCTCCATGGACGTAGCCCAAACTGGGTGAACCACGTATATCTGTGTCTCTCTTGTTTTATGCATTTTCTGTGTTTATATTTCTACAATATTTTATGTGTTCCATTGTTGTGTAATATATAATTTTCTAACAACTGGTATCAGAGCCGAAGGTCTATTTGGCTGATAAACTCGCAGGAGAGAAGGGTTCCTGGTTCAAGTGGGAGCAATGGCGGAAGATGGTAGGTTTAGGGTTGGAAAATTCAACAGCCAAAACTACTAGTTGTGGAAGATGCAGATGGAAGATTATCTGTATCAGGGAGATCTATACCTACCATTAATTGGAAAGACAAAGAAACCAATGAGTATGATAGACACAGAATGGGATATTCTCAACAGAAAGGCACTTGGAACAATATGGTTGTGCCTAGTGGCATCGGTAGCATTTAATATTTCAAAGGAAATGACAACACAGGGTTTAATGTCGACATTGGCCAAAATATATGAAAAACCCTCAGCCTCAAATAAGGTATTTCTTTTGAAGTGCTCATTGCCAGAATGTTGGAATGGTTTAGTTATGGCCATTAGTAACTCTGTCTCTGGATCTAGTACTTTAAAGTTTGATGATGTTGTCGGTGCTATCCTTAGCGAGGAAATGCGACGGAAAAGCTCCGGTGAGACATCAGGTAATTTTTTGAGTGCAAAGTCCAGGGGAAGAAAAATGGAAAGAGGAAAGAGCTCAAGATATCACATTAAATCAAGGAAAGGCAGATCGAAGTCCAAATCGGGGATAGTGTGCTGGAAATGCAGAAAGAAAGGACACCTAAAGAAAGACTGTAGATCTTAGAAGGCAAAAGAAGGAGACATGCAGCAAGAAACTAATCATGAAGCAAATGTAACATGTGATGTGTTACAAGATGCTTTGATTCTTTCATTAGAAAATATTATTGATGCCTGGGTGGTAGATTCAAGGGCCTCATTCCATGCCACACCTGATAAGAAATATTTTCATGACTATGTTCAAGGAGATTTTGGACAAGTCCATTTGGGTGATGATAAACCCTGTAAAATTGTTGGAATGGGTAAGGTTATTGTAAAATAGCAGAATGGAAACCAATGGCTACTAAAGGAGGTAAGGCATGTTCCAAATATGAAGAAAAATCTGATTTCAACAGGGTAGTTAGGTGGTGAAGGTTGTGTGACAACTGTCACAGATAAAGCTTGGAAGGTCACCAAAGGAGCCCTGGTAATAGCAAAAGGCGACAAGGTTGGTAAATTGTATGTATGTAATGGTATTTCTAATTCTGTTAATGCTTTAACCTCTACAGGAGAAGATACGGCATTGTGGTGTCATAGGCTCGAGCACATGAGTGAGAAAGGGATGCAGATTCTTCACTCAAGAAATTTTTTGCCAGGTTTGAAGCATGTTGACTTAAAATTCTGTGAGAATTGTGTTTATGGAAAACATAAGAGAGTCAGATTCCTTAGAGTTGGGAAAGAAAAGAACAACGAAAAATTAGAGCTTGTGCATAGAGATGTATGGGGACCTGCTCAGGTATCATCTCTTGGTGGCTCTCGTTATTATGTTACTTTCATTGATGATGCAACTAGAAAAACCTGGATATATTGTATTCGAAATAAATTTGATGTATTTGATACTTTCAAGAAATGGAAAGCTTTGGTTGAAAATGAGACAGGAAAAAGGTTGAAGTGTCTTAGATCAGATAATGGAGATGAATATTGCAAAAAAGAGTTTGATAGGTACTGTTCAGAGAATCAAATTCGCAGAGAGAAGACAGTTCCAGGAACACCACAAGAAAATGGTGTGTGAGAAAGGATGAACATGACAATCATGGAACATGCAAGGTGCATGAGATTGCATGAAGGATTGCCTTTACAATTTTGGGCAGATGTTGTAGATATTGCTGTTTATCTAATAAACAGAGGGCCTTCAAGTTCCTTGGATGGTGGTATTCCAAAGGAGGCATGGACAGGTAAAAAGGTAAACTACTCCTTTTTGAAGACTTTTGGTTGTGAAGCCTTTGTCCACATTAACAAAGAGAATAGAACAAAGCTTGAGGCAAAATAAAAGAAATGTACCTTTATTGGATATGGTGTTAATGATTTTGGTTATGGCTTATATGATTATGAAAAAAACAAAATCATTAGGAGCAGAGATGTAATATTCAATCAAAAGGTCTTGTATAAGAATCAGTTGCAGGAAAAGAAACAGGAAAAATAAAAAAGAGAATACACAGTGCTTGACAATATCACAGGAAAAGTGATGGTGCTTGAAAATCATAATGATCAACAGCCAGAAAAACAACCACAACAACAACAAGCACTTCAAACACTTGAAAGTGGTGTTAGAAGATCTACCAGGAAAGGTAGACCCCCTTAACGATACTCTCCTTCATTATATTATGTATTGTTGACTGATTCTGGTGAACCAGAATGTTATGAAGAAGCAGTGCAGGTAGAAACCAGGAAGAGGTTGGAGCAAGCCATGAAAGAAGAGATGGACTCCTTAGCACATAACCAGACTCGGGACTTAGTTAGGTTGCTTGCAGGTAAAACAACATTGCAGAATAAATGGGTTTACAGGCTGAAGGAAGAAGATGGAGGAAAATAGAGGTACAAAGCTAGACTTGTAGTGAAGGGGTTTGCACAGAAGAAAGGTATTGATTTTGATGAAATATTTTCTCCTGTTGTTAAAATGACTTAAATCAGAACTATTTTAAGTCTAGTAGCAATTGAATATTTGCATCTTGAGTAGTTAGATGTAAAGACAACCTTTCTCCATGGGGATTTGGAGGAAGAGATATATGCAGCAGCCACAAGGATATGAGGTAAAAGGGAAGGAGAAACTAGTGTGCAGGCTGAAGAAGAGCTTGTATGGCTTGAAACAGGCTCCAAGGCAGTGGTATCTAAAATTTGACAAGTTTATGTCTGAACAAGGTTATACCAAATGTCACTCTGATCATTGTGTTTATCTCAAAAGGAAAAATGATGGTAGCTATATTATATTGTTATTGTATGTAGATGATATGCTTGTTGTAGGTTCTAACATGCAGGAAATAAATGTGCTCAAAAGGGAATTGGCAAACTCATTTGCAATGAAGGATTTGGGTGCTGAAAAACAAATCCTTGGTATGAGAATAACTAGAGATAGGCAAAATCGCAAATTAACATTTTCTCAAAGTGAGTACATGGAAAAGGTGTTGAAAAGGTTTAATATGTAGAATGAAAAACCTGTTAGTATACCTTTGGCTAGCCATTTCAAATTAAGTAAGGAGGCGTGTCCCAAGACTCGGGAAGAAATGGCTCATATATCTAAAATTCCATATGCATCAGGAGTTGGAAGCTTAATGTATGCAATGGTCTGCATAAGGCCTGATATTGCACATGCAGTGGGAGTTGTAAGCAGGTACATGAACAATCCAGGAAAAGAACATTGGATGGTGGTGAAGTGGATTTGCAAGTATTTGAGAGGTACCACAAATCAAGCATTATGCTTTGGTGGTTCAAACATTGCTCTACAGGGATATGTTGATATAGATATGGCAGGTAATATAGATAACAGGAGGAGCACAACAGGGTATATGTTTATTGTAGGTGGAATAGCTGTTAGTTGGGTCTCAAAACTACAAAGTGTTGTTGCACTCTCAACAACAGAAGCAGAGTATGTTGTTGCTATAGAGGCTAGTAAAGAAATGATTTGGTTACAAAGGTTTCTGGATGAATTGGGCAAGAAGCAGGAGTTGGGCAGGTTATACAGTGACAGCCAGAGTGCCATACATCTTACAAAGAACTCTGCATTTCATTCCAAGAGTAAACATATACAGCTCAAGTACCATTTCATACAGTCAGCATTGGAAGATGGACAATTGAAATTGGAAAAGATACACACTAGCCAGAATCCTGCAGATATATTAACAAAAGTTGTAACCAGGGAGAAACTGAGAATCTGCTCAGTTTCAATTCGTCTTCAAGTATGATGAAGAAGATGAGAAACAACCAGGTCCAAAGTGGAGTCATTGTCTAGCAAATGAAGCAGCGGTGGAGTTGCTATAATTAGTCTCCAAGTGAGAGATTGTTGGGTGTGTACCTTGATTATCTTCTGTATTCAAAGGTTTCAGTCAGATGTATACCCTAGGAATACTGTACGCTCCTCCATGCGGGGGGGTGCGGGGGGGGACTTGTCCCCCCCGCAGGGGTCCGGGGGCCAGCGGTCCCCCGGCAAGGGATCGAGGGTAGCGCCCCTAAAGCTAAAAATAGATGTAAAATTGCATTGTAAAAGTCTAGTAATTTCTAGTCAGTTTGGGCCATTCATTAGGCAGATGATCTGACGTTAGTCAGTTTTTAGTTTGAGTTTGGTCTTTGTATTTTGGCTCCATGCCCAATGAATAAGGATACCTGGTCTACGGTGTTCTTGAAACCTCCATGGAGATGCCATCCCCAATTGGAGCCAATGTTAGTGTCAATGAGTTCTTCCTATCACTAGTGATCAAATATGCTCTTACAAGGTTTTGTTAGGGGTCTCAAGTCAAATTCTATCATTTCACTAGGTTTTCAGAATAAAATTTGGTCATTGGCTAGTGTGTCTAGGTCTATTGTTGCTCCTCCAAAAATTTTCATGTTCCGGTCATTGCCATCACTCAGTTGGTTGTTCCATCATTGAAAAGCCATCATCATCTTCTCTTTCATATCACCATGGTCTTCATTGAGCTCAGTGTCACCATTAGGTCATTAGGGTTAGATTCATCAAAACTGTCATGTCATTCATAAAACCGGTAAATGAAGGAGTAGTGATAGGGTTGTTCTCAAAAGGTTCTATTCCAAGTGTAATTTATTCAAAATGATGTAATAATTTCAATTTTCTAAAGCTGCATATGAAAATTTCCAAGTGACAAAGTCTCCAAAGGAAAAGTAAAAATATATGGTGGGCCACCCTACCATTATGAAATTGACTTTAATAAGCTATAAAGATCATCTTATTTCAATTGTCTCTCTCATATTGATTGCTAAAGAGCTATCATTCACCAAAAAAGTCATTTCGTTAGCATTTGCAGAGGCAGAAACACTCCTAAGGGCCATCCAAACAATTTTACTGCATTTTCTCAGGATTTCACTGCGCTTTCCAAATTTCGTTGCGTTTTCTCAAGATTTCGTTACGTTTTCTCTCTACGGGCCCTAACACCTATTTTGAATGGTTTTCAACAACAATTAAAGGCTTCCAATGCTTTCTACAAGTAATTTCTAGTTTCTCCACCTCTCCAATAAGTCTATTTCCTTTGTTTTCATGTTGCAAACCTCTATCACTCCCTATGCTTCATTTCCACTGTTTCCCTAGTTGGACTATGGTTTAATTCTCTAGACCAAACCTTGTACTCATTTTCCCCCATTCCACTTCCTAAAGGTCCCTAACACCCGTACCCATCTCCCTAAAGTTTCTTACCCTCTTTCCCTTTCCCTAAACCCTCCATCCTATCCCCTCATCCAAATCCCTTGTTTTCCTAATTAGGGTTTTACTTGCACACAGTCAAAATGGAGGAGGAGAAGAAATCCTATAACAAAGGAGGTTAAATCTTGAGATATGAACCACTGAACCCTAAGGAGATGATGGCTTCCCCACTGTCCAAGTAGTGATTTTAGAATGTAGAGTGTTTAGGGTTTTGTGAGTTAGTTCAAAGGGTAAAATACCATGAAAAATTGACAAGTTTGTTTGCCACTCATTTGAGGAGAGATAAGGTCACTATTGCAGGTGTTGCATTCACTATTTCAACTGAAATAATTGCAGCAGCCATAGGGATACCAAAAAAAGGAAAAAAATGATTAAGAGTGAGGACTTGGACCTGCAAAACTATCAACCTTTCATCAAAGGTCACTATAGACACAACATTAAGAAGGTTGTTCCTTTTGCACAACTCCTTGAGAAATTTTGTCCATTGATGAGGGTTATAATGAAATAATTTACATGTGAAGGCATATTCTCAAGATTGTGCAAATACCATGTCAGATTGCTCATGCATTTCGCAGGCGTAAAGCCACTAAACCTAGCTTACTACCTCTATAAAAGTTTAGCTAAGTTGGAATAGAAGTTGCAACATAGATAGAGTGACCATGAAAAAATCCTTTTTCACCATACCCTCATCAAGATTGTTGTATTTCATTAGATTTCACAAAATAACATCACTTGGGAAACATTTATTTAGTCAGATGCCTTGTTGTCTTTTGTTAGTCAATCCATAAGCCCATGTACATCATCAACATCGCTTAAGCATGTGAAGAGTGCCTCATCTAGCAGATGTGTAGTTGTGAGGATACCTAGGCCTGAAGTGACTGAGACATATAAGAAAGGGAGGAGGCTTTTTTTTTACTCCACATTGTGTGGAAGGCGCGAAGCTTACGTCAGAAGCATCAGCAAAGTAGGGATCACAATCACAACATGAAGCACGATTGCAAGATGAGGAAACATTTCATCTTGACACTTCCATGGTTGACTTGAAGGTTAATGGGGAGTATAAGATGATGGAGCAGGTCATCATGGAGAAAGATGATGATTCCATTCCTAGAGCAAGAGAATCAACAATTGAAGGTAAAGCAACTACTTTTGGAAAAGTATGAGGTTGATGTTGGCAAAGAGGATATAAAGGGAAAAGCAGTGATGGATGCAGAGGATTCAGATGAACATCAGGAGTAGGTGACAAGGAAAAGGCCAAGGACTAGAGGCCTCAAAAGAGAACTTCAGCAACAAAGAGAGCAGATGACTTCAGTTGACCTAATTGCAATAGAAATCAATGAGAATAGAGAATTTTGGCTTGACAAGGTGAATTTTCATTTGGAGAAGCTTCTCAAGAAGGCTAACAGAGATAGCAGGCTACAATGATAGATGGCCATGCTTTATTACACAAGGAATCAAGTTTCTACTGTTAAGGTCAAGTAGTTGAAAGAGAAACTCAATGAAACCCTAATCAAGAAAAAAGGGAAGGTAAAGTTGGATTTGCTTGCTAATTCCTCCCTCATAGCATAGTATGGTACCTAAGAACTTCATAAACCAATTTCAGGAAGTTTTGGAGAAATTTTGGTTTTTTTTATGATTTTTTTCACATTTTAACACAGTCATGGAGATAAAAACGCACGTGCTTCACACTCCGCTTTTGTTAGGGAGCTCCAAATCACTTTTTTCTTACATATCTGGATTTGGCATGGTTCATACATGACATTGGGCCTGAGGGAAGCATACTTTTAGCAGGATTTGATAGGTGAAAATGCCCAAAAAACACCTAAAAATGACCTTTCTGCCACCTTATTAAAGAACACGTTGAGTTTCCCAGAGTACTTGTGGGAGAATGCAATTTTGAGGGGCTAGAATTGACCTTTTTTATCTCTTGAAGAATCCATCATGTAGCAGACATCTTGAGCTTTCCAATGAGCCATCAAGACTAGAATTTAGACTTTAGGAAGTTCTTCAAAAACTAGTTCTCCCAAATTCGTTGTGTTTTCTCTAGGCTCACTGCGTTTTTGGCTGATTTCGCTGCATTTTTGCCTGTGACAACTTTTCTTCAGTTTTTTCAGGTGGATTCGACTTTTGATGATGTAATTATTTGATTTTGATGTTACTATCATGTAATTATGGGTAAAATGCTTGTTAAGATGTTTTTAATGTAAATTTAGGCTTCATTAATGAGAGTAGTTTGAGTCAAAGTTTAAATGAAGGAGTTGTTTTAACCTCCCTAGTATTTAGGGTTTTGGTTGAAACACCTCATGTATTAGTTCCTAGACTCATGGATTCAACCCCTGAGAGAAGGGAGGTGTTGTTTTGGTCTATATGTATCATTTTCTCAATCATAGAACAGGTTGGACATTAGAGGAGAGAAGACTTGTAGCTTGTACTTGGACATTTTATTCAGGAAATCAAAGGAGCAGTTGCAACTATTATCTAGGAATTCATGTGTAGTGAGTTTGTGATGATGTATTTTCTATGTTTTAGTTTTATTTGAATGATATACATCTCTTCTTGTCATATCTTGTTTCTTCAGTGGTTTTCCTGAAAGTTCACAAACAAAATTCTTTGCATAAAGCTCTATTTTTATGGGAATATCATTATGTGTAATTTTCTTCTTTTGTTAATGAATTCATGTGCTCATTCTCATTAATACCTTTCTATTCTTCCAAACAGTACACTACACTGACAACCCTAAATCCATCACAAAATTATTGCTACCTTGTTGCTCTATATCTTTGTTGTTGTAACCCTTTGAGGCTTTTGACCTAGCTACCTGGTTTTCATCCCTTGTCCAACATAAAAACCTAAAAATTTCAAAACCATACTTGAGCCTAAACATATCTAGCCTAAAATACTTTCCCATTCTAGTCATTCATTGGCTGTGAATTCATATAGAGATCCCTCTCTAGTTTAGCAGGGCTAGCTGCTTAACTGCAAGTGGTTTGAGGTTACCTTTGTCGATCTCCTCTTCAGCCTGGGACATTGTGGAGGATAACAACCTCTAGTATTATGCTTTATAAATGGAGTGTGGATTTCGACTTAAATAGGGAGCCAATTTCAATGTTAAAATTATAGGGTATTCTCCTAGGGCTTCCATTTGATTTTGAGCAAGGAGACTTGATGGCCTTCATAGGAAACAAAATTGGAAATTTTGTGGGTGTAGAGCCAAGTGAGAATAAAAAGAATAGTATATGATAGGCCTTGATTCAATTAGAACTGGATCTCCATAAATGTATTTTCAAAGAAATATAATTGGTTTTGAAGGAAAGATCATGGAAATAGAAAATCAATTATTGGAAATTGTCATTTCATTATTATGCTTGTCATGAGGTTGGGCACATGCATGCTTAATGTTCTAGAGTCTTCGTTGCCAGTAAGTGCTTGAAGAAAGTATGGGTCAAAAAAGAGAAAATTCAACATCTCGTGCAGATACAAGAAGAAGAGGAGAAAAGTTTAGAATTTCTATTAATCCATAAAGGATCGAGAGGTAATAAAGTCTGGGATGCATTATAGTTAGAAGTGGGACCGTCCATATTATTGTTTTCATTCCATTACCATCAAAAGTTGATAAGGAGAATTGTATAGGAATAAAGAGTTCTTCTTCAGTTTGTCAGCTGTGTTATTCCAGACACTATCCCTCCTTTCCCTCCTTATCCCCTTAAGGTAGGGAAGCCATCCTAATATATCCTCTATAACTTTTCACTTCCCCCACATCCTATTATTATAGAAAATGTTTAATTCTCATTGAACCTTTCAGGTTCAGAATTAGACACTATTAGAAGTTGTTTGAACTCTCTATTATGGAAATTATTGTCACAAAAAGGTTACGATCTTAGGTCAAAATTCATAAAAGAAACACCCTAATGGGGGGACTCATTGCGATGGAAAATACTCCAACTCCCTTCTTGAAATGGAAATAAAACTTAGTAAAATAATCGCAAAAGGTTTTCCTCGATATTAAAAAAAATATAAAAAATCCACGATTACAAGGGACCTTACAATAGTGAAATCCTTGAAGAAGGCTTCCACATTATATGCCTATATTTTCATGTCCACAAGGATGTGGGAACCCAAAATATTTTTTCTCTCAAAATTATATTCACAGCTCATAATGCTAACATCATCCTAATTCAAGAGACTATGGTTGTAAGGTCAAAAACTCATACTTCATTTGAACCATGGTTAAAGGTTTTGTCAATTTGCATGTTGGATGTAGAGGGTATATTTGAATGGCTAGTTAGAGCATGGATTATTTCTCTTTAGGATATCTTTTTGTTTAACATTCATATAGTAATTTAAGTGGATTTGGTAGTGAAGGAATTTAGTTCTTGTTTGAAGGTGATAAATGTATATGGTCCATATCTAGAAGTAAGGTTTTTATAGGAGAATATAGTAACCTACGATATGTTTAGTAGTCCTCATATTGTCTTTGGTTGACACTGCAACCTTACTTTATCATTGAGTGAGGTATGACGATATCATCCAGGGATAGATAGAACGTGTTTCTACATTATCACATTTTTTGAATCTTATAAATTAATCAATGTGAAACAAATTAGTTCATAGATGGTGAAAATTTAGGAGAAATTATGATACCATTTCCAAAAGGATCGATAAATTGATTTTATATGAAGCCTTGTTTAGTGGTCCGCTTATCTTTAAATTATTGTTGGCAATGGGGGCCTCTCCAATCACCTTCCTATTTTACTCAGAATGGATATTGAAGATCATAAACCAACACTTCCTTCAAAATAAATCCATGCATGGCTCTTGGAGGATGACTATCAAATATTGATAGAAGTAGAATGGTTTCCTCTTTGTTCAATTTCCTCTTCTTCCTATATGATGCCATTTGCAAAAATATAGTGAGGGGTTAAAAGTGTCACCAAAAAAATAGTATGCTTATTTCAAAGATAAGTCTCAATCTCTTGATCCAAAGGACACTGACTCTTCAAAATTAAAATCATCTATGAAGGAAACTATTTTGGTATATTTTGAATGGATGATAATTCAATATTGGGGTCCTTGGAATCCAAGTGATGGGAACTTCTAGATAAAAATGAAATCGTGTGGAGGTTTAAGAGTAGATCAATGTGGGTTGATGAAGGAGATAGAAACCAAAATTTTCCTTCAATTCGTTGTATATTGCAAAAAAATTAACACCATATGGGAGATCAACAATTTAGAGGGAGGAGCGGTAATATATTTAAAAAAAAGGGTGGAGGTTGAGATTCATAATTTCAACTCCCTATCCAAAGAATGCTTGGGATGCCCAATTCAAGATATTATCCATATCCTTAATTAAATTCCTTGAGAAATCATGGATGAAATGAACCAACTTTTGGAAAATTAGGCTATGGAGAGAGAAGTTATTTTCACTATTTATCCATTCAAGAAGGGGAAGAGTGTAGGTCCAAATGGAATAACAATTGAATTCTACACTAAATTATTTGATTAGATCAAGGAGGATTTGCTGAAGGTGGTGTGTAATTATCAATTCTCAAGTAAAATGCTTGGCACTCTCAACTCCACATTCATTACTCTGACCCCTAAGAAGAAATATGATTTATTTATTTTTTATGATTATCACCCCATAGCATGTTGCAATTTAATATATAAAGTGATACTTAAGTGAATATCTTAGAGACTAAATCTCATCCTCAGTGATTTGATTTCAGAAGTGACATTTGTATTTCTCTAGAATTGTCAAATACTCAACGTTGAAGCCTTAGATTAGGAAGCTATTCACTCAATTGAGTTGTTTAAGATTCCAAGGGTGGTGCTCAAACTTGACCTTTCTAAGGTTTATGAAAAAGTTAATTAGTGTTTTCTAAGGCTAAGTCTCCTTCAACTGATAATGAACCTCAAATCAGTAAACTAGATTATGGGTGTGCACATTCAATGCCTTTTACAATAGTGATAAATTGTGTGCTTTCCAAGTTTGTCCAAGCCGCTTAGAGTTTCAGACATGTGTGTACTCTATCTCCTTTCTTGTTCATGTTGGTTGTTGAAGGTATGAGTGGGCTAATGGCTAAATCTATATCTAATGTAGATTTAAAGGGAGTCAAAGTTTGATCATTGTAATTTATTTATCACATTCTATTCGTGGATAATGAATTGATATTTGGAGCATGCACATGCCAAGATATTAGGATCATTAATCATATTCTAGATCTTTATTGTAAAGATACAAGCATGGTTATTATATAGCTAAGTTCTATCTTTTATTAACTCTTTCTTGGATACACTATTGAATCAGGTGGATTTTTTTCTGTCATACCCTTCTTAGGAGACATATTTAGGCTTTAAGTATTTGGGGTTTTTCTTGAAAACAAATACGTAGAGCTTGACATGTTGAATTTGGTCGTATAAATAATTGGGGCTCATATATCTGTATGGGTCAATAGATTTCTATCTTGAGGTCATCAATTCATTCTACTTGAAGCCATACCTTGCTTAGGAGATATATTTAGGCTTTAATTTTTTTGAATTTTTCTTGAAACCAAATAAGTATATCTCGACATGCTAAATTTGGTCATATAAAGAATTGGGGCTCATATCTTTGTATCGGTCAATAGATTTCTATCTTGAGGTCATTAAGTGGCTATACTTGAATTTTTCTTAGAGATTATTTCTATATATTGGACCTCAATTACTAATGTTCCAAGATGTATTCTTTCGAGGATCAGAAAGACTAGTTTCTAATTTTTTATGGTTAGGTAACCAAATTTTTGAAGTCATCCCTCTAGTTAAATGGCCAAAGGAAGCATCACCTAGAAAACTTTGGGGTTGGAGACTTTTAGTCAGTCCCTAGTATCTATAAGTCTTTGGAGGCTCACTTATAATTCTTCACTATGAGCTAGAGTAATGAGATCCAAGTACCTATAGTTACAATTGATGTAGGAATACTATAGAAATCCTAGGAAATCAAAGAAGGGCTCTATTATCTAAAAAACTTCGCAAGTTCTCTTCCTCTTCTAGGAAATTGGACAATATAGAAAGTGGGGAATGGGCACAAGGTTAGGATAGGGGAGGATCCCTCAATGGGAATAGAGGATTTCTTTTTCATTTTAGAAATATTCTTATTGCACCTTCATGATTTTTTAATATTTTCTCTAGTTGACCCTAAAATGTATAATCCTTAAGTTTGTGGAGGAAGTGAGTGGGAATATGAAATAGAATTGGGATTAGAAGGAGATATAACTTTCAGATGGCATAATTTTATGTGTAATCTTTGCTCTAGTTTTATAAGGCTTTTAGATGCACTAGAGAGTAAAAAATCAAGATTGGTTATACTATTTAGATAGAGGCTCAATTTATTGGGGAAAAGTAGTGGTTGTGGTAGTTGTTTTATAAAATTATTGTTCCCCACAAGTGTAATATTATCTTGTGGTTAGATTTATGAAAAAATATGTTAACATAGGGTAACGGTTTAAAATGATGTTGGAATGGTCTCAAACTTTTTTAATTATTAATGCAACCTAGGTTTCATTGCGAGTAATCTTAAGGAAACATGGTGGAAATTGAGATTAAAGGAGTGCTTTCAAGAGTATTTTTAGAATGCAATAATTAAACGTTATGGTTTTGTGAACTATGGTTTGGTTTATGGCTTATTATGGACATGAAATGTAAGAATATATGAAGTGACAATGAGTTCGATACTAAATATTTTGAGAGGATACAAGGTTGAACCAAAAGAAAAAAAAATGTCTAGGAGCCCAATCCTTCCTTAGTTGGACTATGACATCCGGTGGGGATTTTTGTACAATGCAAATCAAGGTGATCCAAATATTTGTTGTGTAGGTGTTATTCCTAAATTAGATCAAAACAATTTCTTCCATGTTTAGTACTCTCGCAAAAAAGGAACTAATATGAAGTAAAATTTACTAATTTTTGGGCTCTTCTTTCATATGTAGTTAAAAAGGGAATATGTAAGCTCAAGTTCTAGGTGATTCAAAAATTGCGATTGGATGCGATTTAAATAAAATCATAATTAATAATGTGCATGTTAGATATTCAATAAATAAGTCCTGGAATTCATAATCTTTCATAACATCCTTATCTATTGCATTATCAATCTTACCTTATAATTATCACTAGAAGCTTCCATTGATTGTATAAAGTAGGTTGATGTACAACAAATTTTCCTCAAGAATTGAAGTATTTTCTTCATTCTTCATTTGGTTTGATCTCTTCCAGAAAATTGTTAGGCTTTAAAGTCTAATCCATGGGTGATTTTTCACACTTACATTGTATCATTGCAAGATACTTCATATTTTTTAATATATATATTATAAACTGATTAGATCAATTATGATCGGGGTTTGAGGTTTAATGTTTTTTAAATCCTTTTTTATGGGTTTATCTAGTTCTAATTTTCTCCAAGTGTTGTCCCTCCCTGTCATATTGTGACCTCAATTGTTGTGTGTATTGGGTCGTTGATATTCAATTCCACAAAAATAGAGTCCTCCATTCTAGGGCCAACTTGGGAATTATGTGTCAATCAATTTTGTGGTGGTGCGGATTTGTCCTCCATCAACCAGGCAAGGGTGTTTCCTGATTGTCCATGTTTGGTCCATTCAAGTAGAGGACCGAGGTGCAGAAGAGGTGTATGTTTGTGTACGTTATATGGTGAAGGAATAAAATGATGACATTGACTGTAAGGGATGCCTTGATGTGATTAGAAAATGTAACTCCATGGGCCAAGTTAGATTATATCAATGGTTGCAAAAGATTACAAAATATTGTAGCTAGAAGTTAGGCTTTCCTTTAAGCCATAGTTGGCTCTCCTGAGTGATTTTAGGTGAGTTAGGCTTCATTAGAATTGCATACGCAGTGGCACACACAACCTTATTGTCATAAATTCTAAGGTTAGACTAAACCAAACAATGGTAGAATAGTTTAGTATAATTTCCCTCATTTTAGCAGCCAAATAGATTATTTCAATTTCTAACTATGGTATTTGCAACAAATCTACACTTAAGTATATTTTCATAGCTACACAGACCAATGTTGGTCACTTTAATTGTTTATTAACTAAACAGTCGAGTGCCACATAAATTGTCAACCCGGGAAAGTTTGATTATTTCAAAGGTGACTATGTATTGTATGTACTCGATTTTAATAGCATTAAAAGCTGTAGTATAAACAATTCATTCTATGTTAAATCCTTACTCTGTGTTACAGCAGTTATAGTCTATTGCAGGAATGGAATAAAAACAGATAATTAATTAAAGAGAATAAATCTGCAAAAGGGAATTAATGACTGTCCTGTAACAAAGGATCAGGACCCTATCCCCAGAGTAAGGACATTCAGCACCTACCTCTGTTATCTAGTTCGCCAATACACTCTGTAAATCCTAGTCACCGGTGAGGCACTCATATACAACATCAATCAATTAAAAGGAAAACAGAGTCTCAGCAAAAGTAAAATATCATTAGAAGCAGTACTCGTGAATAAGGTATAAACAGAAATCACACACAACACACAACAGAAAGAAGATGGGTGAATCTTGTGATGAAGGTGGGCCCTGTCCTTCTCACAAGATTCCCCAGGACACAGAAACTAATATGAAATACTCAGAACATAACTTTATTCATCTGTCAATATACCATATTACAAGAAAGATTTAGTCTCGTCTTTCCACTACAATTCCTGTGTTACAGCTGTTCATCCTCTCCTCACATATATCCCCTCTAATGTAGATGTCTCCTCTTTATAGAGGAGACATCTATTACAAAATATTTTCATTATACATTCTTGTTCGACCCTTTGTACCAAAAATAGGGAAATCAGTTCCCGTTAACAGAATGCTATTACAGTAATGTGGATCATGATCATTACGACCAATGTAATAATCGATCAGATTCCTTTGCAGTTTCAGATTTGATACGCAAATCTCAACTGTCTCCTCGAAGTTCGCATGCTGTCTTTACTATTTCAGCTTCGAGGTTCGTGCTGTTCTTGCTGTTTCAGCTTCAAGGTTCGTGTTTTTTCCGCTGTTTCAGCAACTGCAAAATATGGTCCTGCCAGCTTTAGGCAGTTTCAACAATTGTTCAGCAACTTAGTCAACTTCAAGGATCAATTATAAACATAGCATGATTATGTGTTGAATAATTAAACATATAGCAATGAGGAGAGTTACTGTATACCTTTGGAATGATTAAGTCAAAACACTAGCAAAGGCTTTCAACTATGGGTTGAAGAGGGTAATATTATGACAAAATATAAGGTCAAAAATAGACAATCTGGGGTCCTAACATCCCCCCAACTGAAAAGGTTGCATGTCCGCATGCAACGTCTACTCTGAATCCGAGTTGGAATACTGGGATGAACAGTGTAAATTGCTGATGTAGTAACTGTAGAAGGTGCTGTCAACCATGTTTCTAAACCCATGGACACTCCGAAGTTTCTGTCATGCTGCCAACTCCTCCTGTTTGGTCAATTTAAATTGAGCCTTATATTTTTCTCTAGGAAGCCATAAGAGAGGGAAATGAAAGTGGTAACCAATCCATTGTTCAGCACACTGTCTAATGCATTTAACATAATCAGGTATGCATGAGATTGCCGCCTGAAGATTGAGAGGATTATAAGGATGATATTCCCGTCTTTCTTTAGGACAGTGTTTCCTGAATAGATTATTTACTTTTATATCCAGAGCTCCTTTAGTTTTCACATAATATTGGCAGTCTTCCAAGACTGCTGCTTGTAGTTTCTTAATATGATCAGTCATCCCTGGTTCTCGTAGGATTCGTTGATGTTCTGCAATGATGATAGCTGCATTCTCTGGTTCAGAACGTATCCAGAGAAGACAATTCTCCTCATTGTGTGCTGCAGACATAAAATCATTCTGCCAAGTAAGCTGATTGGCCAAGAAGGAAATAAAGGCTCTTATTTGGATATCACTAACAAGAGGAAGTAAACTAATCTTTCTATCTTCAGGCATAGCCTCATTGTGAAGATAGAGTTCATACAACAAGTTCTGGTCACTATTTGGTGATTCTGCAAAAGTCTTAATAAATTGCTGTGGTGTAGAGACCTGGTGGGGTCTTCCATCCTTGATTGCTTTTATTTGGAGGAATGCTAAGCATTCTCTCAAAAATATAGAGTAGTTAAAAGAGGGTTTCCTTGTAGCGAGTAACTGCTGGACCAAGTCAAAGATGAGGGATAGTCTGGATTTTAATTTCTTATTCTCCTTATGTTGTGCACGAGACTGTTCAAGCACTTCCCAATTTCTGTATGCATAGTTGAGCCATAATAACTTCTGTTGCTGAAATGCCTTTCCTTGTAAGAGCTCATATTCTGTCTTCCATGTGTCACTTAGTTTTTGAAAACTGGAAGTCTGTGCATAAGCATTGCTAACACATGAAGGTTCAGTTTGTGTATACATAGTTGTAAAAGACTTTGGTATTGGTTTCTGTCTGTAACAACTTGGGTAGGTCGGGTTGGTTTTGTTTCTTCCTCTAAAATTCTTGAAGACCCTGCTCGTTCTTGTGTAACAGCAGGGTGTTCCTTTTTTGCTATAACAGGACTGGCTCCAGACAACGGAACTTCAACTATCTTATATCCTGCTCGAGTATAGATATCACCACATTCACTACACATGTATTCACTGCATTGATCCTTTTCTGCACTCTTTTCAGCTGCAGATGCTACCTGAGCTAACATGTATAGATTGAGTTCCTTTTTATAGGTTTCCCTAGCCATTGTTAACTCTTGCTGATAAGCCTTAATTTCCGATTTCAAAAACTCATTTTCTTCCTGCAGGGAGGCTAAAGTAACCGGGGCTTCTGTAGTTGCAGGTTCCAATGGAGGAGAGAATTGTTGTTCGGCATCAACTTCATCATTTGCGTCCACAACAGGTGGTTCTTGTGTATCACCTGTTGGGTCAGTGGCTGGTTCTTGTGTATCAGCCACATCTAGGGCATCTTCTTTTTGATATCCAACAGGTGGTTCTTGTGTATCACCTGTTGGGTTAGTGGCTGGTTCTTGTGTATCAGCCACATCTAGGTCATCTTTTTTTTGTTCTCCAATAGGTGGTTCTTGTGTGGCACCTGTTGGGTCAGTGGCTGGTTCTTGTGTAACAGCCACATACCCTATATCATCTTGGGTGTCTACTTTAGATATATCGGCAGCTGGTTCTTGTGGAGCAGCTGCCTCTGTTGAAAAAAATGATGTCACAAAATCGTGAACGCTCTGCATTTCGGCACCCAAGGGTGAGGAAGGTGAAGGTTCAGGGCTAGGCGGGATACGAGGATTTAGAATGATAGGTGGGGAATTTGGGATAATGGCCTCAGTTGCTGCAGACGACCTTGTTCGTTGCCGTGGTAGGGAATCAGGAAAAATAGTAGTTTTTCTCTTACGAGCACTTTTCCTCGGGGTAGGGGAATTATCAGAAATGGTGGCTTCCTTAATTGAGGCCCTGGTTCTTCCTTTTAGTGGGGTTGCAGCTTTCTGTTGCTTTTTCCTCTTAAGGAAAGTGATGAGGGTATTGTCATCAGAATCATCGGTGGGGATATGGACTATGGGAGTAGATGGTTTGGCTTTATTAAGGGGTGGGGTCCGCTGTATATTTTTAGTGCTCAATTGGGGTGTTTCTGCTGCTGGTTGCTGATTTTCGGCAACTTGCTGGGAGTTTTCCTCGGATTGCTGGTAATTATCTTCGTCTTGTTGAGGATCTTCCTCAACTTGCTGAGGGGAGTTATTGAGGGGAGGTGGATTATGCAGGGCAAAGCCTCTATTTATTAAGAGCTGGACCAAATGATGGTGCATGAGGCAAAGGAGTTGGTGCCTTGCGTTCACGATATAGTGTGCCATATTTTTTAGACAACCAAGCAGATAATAGAGCATATTTATTAGACGACCATGCCTCAAATGATTTAATAAAACAGAGTCGTGTTGGTAGACTACCTGATATCAACCCTCGCAGGTGAAATAATGCTTAACAAATTCTGCAACCTTTGGCCATGGTGGTGGTAGTGATCGAAGTGCAACACCCTTGCCTTTGGTTTCAACGTGCTCCCTTGATAAGAGAAAATCTTGCTGTGCATTGAGAATGAGGTGTTTCTTGCTGAACCAGTGAGTACCATTGGTTGGAAGTCCCGAAACTTGCGCTATGTCTTCCTCTGTTGCTGGAATTCGCACCCCTTGGACAGTGGAGTATCCTTCCCTCAAATTGCATGCAAATTCTAGAACCTGCTGTGAATCAAAATCTGGAAGTCTTCTGAAGTAATCCACCCATCCTGCTTGTAGAAATATTTGGTATGCCTCCTGGTAGAGTTCCAGTAATGCCGTCAAGCCAGGTTCATGTCTAACAGCATCTCCTCCCATAGTTACTGGTTTAGACAAAATACAAAGTGCAGAGCCAAGTTGCCGAGGTCAAAACATAGCAGAACACTACAAATGAAATTATGTCATGATAAGGTACAGACGAGGTGGCTTAGATACTACTGCGAGAAATAGAGATGGCAGTGATTGGCGTGTCATGTAATGATTACAATATTTCGGTAATTCCCCCAACTGCGGCTGAATGATATGATTGGTGGTAAGACGCTTTCGGCAGTTGTATCAGTTATCTCCTCATTAACTACAATTTAATATTCACACTTAAACACACATACCTTTATATTTACCTTTGGTTGTTGCGTCGAAAAGTATTATCTCATCCTTAATAGGTCAATGATCATTATAGAAAGGGTCTGTAAAGTATGAGGGTTTTTATACACAAGGTTTTCATTATTCACAGGAAGTAGTAGTGAAGGAACATAATTATCAGGATGAATGGCTGATTCCTTTAATGAAGAATGATATGTTTCTATCGGAGTAATAGTTCATTCTCGGGAACAAAAATGGGGAAATTGGTGCTTTTTAGGAAAAATGGAAAAGATTGGTGTTTAAGCACTGGGATTTGGTGTTTCAGCAACGGGAAATGGTGGAGAAAAATGTAAGAGGGAATGAATTATGATTTGAAGTGACATGGCAATGCTTCCCAAGCCGCAAATTAGTTCTTCCTATATTGGAATTTTTCTTTTCAGCCACCCTCCGAAGCTAAGATCTGCAAAAATATTTAATTGTAACATGGTAACCCTTGACAGGGATTATTAGTTAAGAAATCTAATTTAAAAATAAATACATAAATAGAAAATTAAGTGCATTGAGGGATAGCAGGTTCCCCCAAGAAGACATAGTGTATGTCTGTCATGCAAGTAGCTTTGAAATCTTCTTTAGAAATAGGCTGTTGATACAAACAGAGTCGATACCCATTCACTAATAATGGTGTTCTAGAATCATCAATCATTAGGAGTCTGACTGTTCCATTTGGAAAAACAATATCTACTTCATAAGGTCCTAGCCACCTTGTTCTTAATTTACCTTGAAAATTTTCAAAACGGGAGTCATACAGTAGAGCCCAATTACCTTTTTGGAACTGCTTATGCTTAATAGTTTTGTCATGCCACCTGGTTCTTTGTTGGAGTTGTTGCAACCTAGCTGTATGTGCATCAGTCAAGTCAAGGTTAACAGCTAAAGCGGTCCTTAAGGTTTTGATTTCAAATTCCACAGGAAAAACAACATTTTTACCATAAACTAATTCATAAGGTGAAAAACTCGTAGTGTTCCTCCAATTAGTTTTGTAAGCCCATAATGCTTCAGGCAACCTTTGAAACCAGTCCCTTCTATTTTCCTTTACTGTTTTTGTTAAAATGGCTTCTATGACTTTATTCGTACTTTCCACCTGCCCATTTTCCTGGGGGTGATAAGGTGTAGTTATTTTATGCTTAATGTGATATTTCTGGAGTGTATCTTTGAAGCCATGAGAGTTAAAAGGAGGTCCTCCATCTGTGACTAGCTCTCTAGGCAAACCAAACCTAACAAAGATTTCTTCAAATAAAAAGGTTAACACTAATTCTTCATTAGCTTTGAGGAGTGCCTTAGCTTCTACCCACTTAGTCATATAATCTGTGCAAACCAGTATATAAATTCTTTGATTGGATGGAGGATTGATGGGACCTATAAAATCTAGCGCCCATCTTTCAAAAGGTTCAAGTATTACCTGCGGGTTGAGTGGCATTTCATCCCTGTGATTAGGCTGGCCCATTCTCTGACAGCTATCACAGGCCCTAACATATTTCTTTGCGTCCTTGAAAAGTGAGGGCCAATAATAACCCATTCTAAGAACTTTGTGTGCTGCTCTTTTATCCGCAAAATGCCCTCCACAAGGGCCATCGTGACAAGCATTCAAGATATCATAAAATTCATCTTCTCTGATGCATCTCCGAATTTCCTGATCGAGTCCTATGTGAAAAAGACACCCGCTTATCCAACTGTACCTAGCACTTTGCTGAACGATCTTTCTTTTCTCTCTGTGTGATAGGTGTGATGGTAGTTTCCCTGCAACTAAATAATTGGCAATGTCTGCATACCAAGGTGAGTGAGCAGATACTGCAAATAAATATTCGTCAGGAAAAGAATCATCTACTGGAATATTTTAATCAGTTTTTAGCCGAGAAAGGAAATCAGCAACTACATTTTCTTTACTTTGTCGATCTACAATTGTGATATCAAATTCTTGTAATAATAATAACCATCTAGTAACTCGAGCATTTGTAACTGATTTGTTCATTAAATATTTAATGGCCGAGTGATCAGTATGAACAAAAGTAGTGTAACGGGTAATTAATGTCGAAACTTATTAATAGCATAAATTACTGCTAAGAATTCTTTCTCGGTGACTGTATAATTATGTTTAGCAGGGGTCATATTTTTACTAATAAAATAGATAGCATAGGGAAGATTGTTTTCTTCTTGACCCAAGACAGCTCCAATTGCAGTATCTGAAGCATCAGAGGATATATGAAAGGGGAGTGCCCAGTCAGGTCCTCTTAAAATGGGAGCTGTAGACAATTTATGTTTAAGTTAATTAAGTGCTTTTTGTCAACCATCAGTCCACTTAAATTCAGCATTTTTCATAAGTAACACAAACAAAGGAGAAGCTATTTTAGAAAAGTCTTTGATAAATCTTCTATAATATCCAACATGTCCTAAAAAATTTCTTACATCAGTTTGTGTTTTAGGGATAGTAAGAGTCTGAATTACTTGTACTTTAGCCGGATCAACTTGAATTCCTAGGAATGAGATGAAGTGTCCCAATACAATACCTTGATTCATCATCATATGGCATTTTTCAGTACTTAAGGCACGATGTGCTCCTATACATCGTTTAAGTACTTTTTCAAGGTTCTGTAATGCATCTTCAAAAGTCACACCATAAGGAGTAAAGTCATCCATAAATATCTCTAAGGAATCATTAAGCATATCAGAAAAAATCCCTATCACTGCTCTTTGAAATGTTGCTGGGGCATTACATAGTCAAAATGGAAGAACTCTATAGGAAAAAGTCCCCCATGGACTAGTAAAAGTGGTGTTTTCCTGATCTTGGGGTGCAATCTTGATCTAATTGTATCTGCTAAATCCATCCGAAAAGGAAAAGAATCTCTTACTTGCCAATTTGTCTAGTACCTGATCAATAAATGGTAAGGGGAAATGGTCTTTCTGAGTGGCCTTATTTAGAGCTCTATAATCTCCACACACTCTCCATTTCCCATTTTTCTTGGGTACAATTACTAATGGAGAAACCCATTCACTATCAGAGATAGGATATATAAATCCTACATTCAACAATTTTTGAAGTTCTTCCTTCACAATCTCCCTTAAATTAGGATTCATTCGTCATTGGGGTTGACAGACTAGGCGAGATCCTTCTTTAATATAAATACGATGAGTACATAATTCAGAAGAGATTCCCTTCATATCTGTGTAATCCCATGCGAATGCTTCTTTATTCTCACGGAGTAGCTTCATTAACTGTTGTGTTTCAACATCTGTTAGGTTAGGGTTTATATTTAATGTTTTTCCAGGCTCGATTTCTACTATTATACTTTTGGAGGAGATACTAGCTGATGTCTGAGATAAATTTTCAGTTTTAAGGTTTTGCTAGGATTCAGATTCCAAGATTGTAGTCAAGTGATCATGTATTTCAGAGTTAACCGAAGAAGGTCTAGAAATAAAGTTGCTAATTAATTCATCTTCGGTTGAATCTTTAAAAGTTAAAGCTTGTCCAACAGTCAAGATGGGTTGGGTTTCATCATCCTCATAATCTAACCATACAGAGTTATCATTATTAATCATTGGTGTAGCATGAGGGTAAAGAGTAAGCTGTTTTGTTTCACATCCATTAGAAATGGTCATTGAACCCGATCTATAGCTGATGAAGGCATCTGCTGTAGCCAGCCAAGGTCTCCCTAAAATCAATGGATGACCTCCCAACTTTGTTTTGGTCTGTAATACAACAAATTCAGCTGGGTAGTTCCAAGATTCGACTGAAATAATCAGGTCTTCAATGACTCCTTCAGGTTTGATTGTGGAGCGATCAGCTAGCTCTAGAATGGTTGGGGTTTCCCTAATTACATTCTTTAACTGTAGTAACTGTGCAGTTTCAAGTGTCATGATGTTTATTACAGCATCGAGATCTACTAGAACTTTAGAAACAAAAGTCTTTCCAACCTGCACTGTGACCGTAGGATGACCAGGGTCACCATATTTCACAGGGGGGTTTTTTTCTGACATTAGAGCAGCTAGATCACCCATCACATGAACTGTGAGGGGATCTTTAGCTTTTCTTCTAGGTTTCTTAATACAAATATCTCTAACAGTTCTAGCATAAATTGGTACATCTCTCAGTGCTTGTAAGAGTGGAATTTTAACATATAAATTCTGTTGTTCTCCTAAAAGATTAAAAGCAGGTGGCTCAAGTGTTTTGGTAAGAGCCAAATGTTCAGGGAATGGTGGCTCTACTGCTTCAGCAGTCTTATTAGAGGATGATTCAACGATTTCAGCATTCTTATTAGAGGATGATTCAACTGTTTCAACATTGTTATTAGATGACTTTTCTTTTCCAGTTTCTTCTTTATCAGAATCGGAAGAAGTAAGGTCATCAATAATGGGTTCAACTATTCTCCCAGAGCGTAAATGAATATCATTACATTGCATAGGGGAAACAGGTTGGTTTTGAATATCAATTACCTGCAAAGCTTTATTGTTATTTGCGTTGGGGTTAGGTTGTACAGGCAGCTGGGGTCTCATTGTCTGATTATTCGGTGGAGCATTTGATGGTAAGGAGAGAGATTGTTGATGCTGAGGAAATTGGTTTGGAAATGGGATCTGTTGAGCTGTCCAACTTGGGTTCCATTGATTAAAATAGGATTGCTGTAGAGCCCAGGGATTCCATATCGTAGGATCAATAAAAGGAAGATTTGGTTGCTGCATGGGTGGGAAATTCATTTGATTAAAGGGTGGGTACTACATTTGATTGAAGGGCGGGTAACTTTCTTGAAAAGGAGGATGATTATTCCAACAATTAATGGAATGTTAGAATTCGTACCTTGTCCTCGTGGTTGCCATTGCCTCCTCTGCGTCAGCAGGTACACTGCTTCAACTTCTTCTTCAGTTGGCTGCAGTGCTGCTTTTATTCCTGGCAAAGAAGGGCATTGTTGAGTCTCATGGTCCTTTTCACAAATAGTGTAATTTGGTACCTTTTCCAGTGGGCATTCCCTTAGTGGGTGTTTTTCCCTGCATTTAGAGCAGAAAATAGCCAGAGCAGCTTCTGCTTCTGCCTGCTTCTTTTTAACCTGCAAGGTATCAATTTGTGAAGAAAAAGAGCTTAACATTTCAGTTTTAAATTCTTCAAGTAAGTTACCTATTTCAGCCCGTGTTGCTCCTCCACTTGCTGCTTTCTGGACTCTTGAGTATGTACTATCCTTACTTTTTGGTCTTCTTGCTGCTCCTCTTGAACATCTCTTACAGAGGTTGACAATCTCATCATATGATTCCTTAGATATGTCCCATTTTCCATGCATATTCAACATATCTAAACAATCATTTCGTACCCCTTTTAGCAGTATTGACTTAAGAATATCCTTACTCATATCAGGATGATCAGATCACTGCAAATTATATTGTAGTCTTTCCACGAAGTCCTCCAGACTTTCGTCTTCCTTCCTTTCTCTTGTTCGGCAATAATCTTGGTATTTGGCCAGGAATTTCTCCTTCATCTGGTCCCATGTCGTAATCACATGAGCTCCCAAGCTCATAAACCATCTTAGTGCATTCCCTTTTAATGTAGATGGAAACAACTTCAATTTCTGAGCAGCATTAACATAGTCATAGCTTCTACACAATATATCAAATTCAAAAAGAAACTCATCAGGATCTTCTGAGGATAAACCATGGAAATTGGGTAATGCTGAAAGTGGGATATTCTTCATAGGAGTTGCTCCTCTGGGGAGTTCCCCAATAGGGAATTCCAGGGTGGAGAGAGAATTCTCTCCCCTTCCTTCTACTCTGCGACCTCCACCGAAAAGTCCTTCATTGTTATCCTCCATTGGTTGTTTTCCTGATGCGCTTGCCCGGTCTTCGATGTTTTTTGTTGGACTTTCAATGTCCTGCATTGGTTCCTCCACTTTAGTCTCCTCTATTGGCTCCTCGATATTTTCTACTGGTCCTTCGACTTCTTCCACCAGTTCCTCAGTATATTCTGATGGTTCTATAACCCTCTCCGGTCCCACTACTTCCTCTGTCTGATAGTCTGTTTGGAAAGAGTGTTGGGTCTGTGGCCTTCGAGAGCTTAACCTCTGGGATGTCTCAGCTTTTGAAATAATATCGTCAATGAAAGTTTTTCTTCCTCCTCCTTTGCCCTTGCCACCTGTAAGGTTAGCCTTCCTGCGTCCTCTCATGCATCCTGCATCTCTAAAAGAAAATCGTTAATACTTTTAAAATCTTCGGTCGCCTTCCCCGGCAACGGCGCCAAAATGTTGGTCACTTTAATTGTTTATTAATTAAACAGTCGAGTGCCACATAAATTGTCAACCCGGGAAAGTCCGATTATTTCAAAGGTGACTACGTACTATATGTACTCGATTTTAATAGCATTAAAAGCTGTAGTATAAACAATTCATTCTCTGTTAAACCCTTACTCTGTGTTACAACAGTTATAGTCTATTGCAGGAATGGAATAAAAACAGATAATTAATTAAAGAGAATAAATCTGCAAAAGGGAAGTGATGGCTATCCTATAACAAAGGATCAGGACCCTATCCCCAAAGTAAGGACATTCATCAGCTGCCTCTATTATCCAATTCGCCAATACACTCTTTAAATCCTAGTCACTGGTGAGGCACTCATATACAACATCAATTAATTAAAAGGAAAACAATGTCTCAGCAAAAGTAAAATATCATTAGAAGCAGTACTCGTGAATAAGGTATAAACAAAAATCACACGCAAAACACAACAGAAAGAAGATGGGTGAATCTTGTGATGAAGGTAGGCCCTGTCCTTCTCACAAGATTCCCCAGGACACGGAAACTAAGATGAAATACTCAGAACAGAACTTTATTCATTTGTCAATATACCATCTTACAAGAAAGATTCAGTCTCGTCTTTCCACTACAATTCTTGTGTTACAGCTTGTTCATCCTCTCCTCACATATATCACCTCTAATGTAGATGTCTCCTCTTTATAGAGGAGACATCTATTACAAAAGATTTTCATTATACATTCTAGTTCGACCCTTTGTACCAAAAATAGGGAAATCAGTTCCCATTAACAGAATGCTATTACAGTAATTTGGATCATGATCGTTATGACCAATGTAATAATCGATCAGATTCCTTTGCTGTTGCAGATCTGATACGCAAATCTCAACTATCTCCTCGAAGTTCGCATGTTGTCCTTGTTGTTTCAGCTTCGAGGTTCGTGATGTTCTTGTTGTTTCATCTTCGAGGTTCGTGCTGTTTCTGCTGTTTCAACAACTGCAAAATATGGTCCTGCCAGCTTTAGGCAGTTTCAATAATTGTTCAACAACTTAGTCAACTTCAAGGATCAATTATAAAGATAGCATGATTATGTGTTGAATAATTAAACATATAGCAATGAGGAGAGTTACTGTATACCTTTGGAATGATTAATTCAAAACACTAGCAAAGGCTTTCAACTATGGGTTGAAGAGGGTAATATTATGATAAAATATAAGGTCCAAAATAGACAATATGGGGTCCTAACAACCAACAAGAGTAGACTTCATGCATCATGTTATTCACTAGGTTTTTCTTAAAAATCATCGAGGGCTTCGATCAATCATTTGATATTGGGGATTTCTCAATGGCCTCTGATTTCATGATCACATTGTACATAGGGAAGGGGGGCATGTTTGGGCTCTTCCTTGTATGGGAATATATATTTTCAATGGCTTCTTGGGGGCTTATAAGAAGGTCGTGGAGGTGATGACCTTGCAAATGTTCTCTCTTGTTACAGGTCTTCATGTAGAGTTTCTCTTTCACACTAGACTTATCTCTCCCACCCAGGCATATTTCTAGATTGTGGTAGTGTGAAACATATTGGTGTTTTAGATCATGATCCTTTTCAAACTAGTCTACACAATATACACAATGATGCTTGAACCGAAGCTTTAAAGATAAGATCTAGTGTTGAGTTTTAAATTGTAGTTGTTGTAGAGAAATGTTTTGATATTATGGTAGAGTTAAGGATGATAAAGTTACTTATTCCCTATAATTAGTGTCCTTGGAAAAGTAAAATTCAACAACTATTACAATCCAAGGGACTATGGAAAATGTTAAGAGAAAAACAATGTATTTTTATAAAATAAGTTGAATGATTTTCCTATAGGAAAAGACAAGATGAAGGGATGGGATTGATTCGGTTTCATGTTCCATACAACCTACTTTTTCATTTGAATAATGTACCACTCCCGACAAAATATGGGATAAGATGACCTTTGTATTTGGATGTGTCAATTAATAACATGCTTTAGAATTAGAAACTATACTATCATCCATGGTACCTAATGAGAATGCATTTATTTAGGAGTATCTTCCTCAATTGAGATCATTATTGTCCCAAGTAAAAGCACATGGTAAGGAGAAAAATAAAGTGGATTGTAACTTTTTAAATTTTTCATAATTAAAGGGTGCCTTTTAGGTTTTCACACCTACCTTCTATGCAACAAGGGACACCCTTGGTGACTCATTCAAAATTCCTAACTTTGAGACATTTTGTGATCATTTCACATGGAAATCTAAGGTTAAGTAGCTAGATATTATCTCTAGCTTTTCAAATCAAGCTCTGGTGGCTCATAACTCTAAAGGCAAACATAAATTCTGGTCTCAACAAAAGAAATTTTTTTCTCAAGATCATGGGTCTTCCTCCAAGCATAAGAAGAATACTAAGTATCCACCTCTAGCTTCCAAGAACAATGGATCCTCCTCTAAGAAAAAGAAGAAATAAGAAAAGAAAAAGATAAAAATAGATGAAACATGTACCTTTTGTGGAAAATTTGGGAATACTGAAGCAAAATGTTGGAAAAAGTTGGAAGTCTTAGATGATGCCATGAAGAAGCACAATATCTCAATAGGAAAATGGTATGCTTTATCAGACCAAGTCCTAGATAGACTTATGGATTATTGGATACTTAATTTAGGGGAATCATATCGTATGAATCCTTGTCAAGGTTTTCTTCCTTCAACATTTCACATATTTCAGTTTGTGACTCTACTCAACTTTAGGTTTTGGGGTCAAGTATTATGTAGTTGACCAATGGTTGCATTAACAATTTCATCTTAGTACTTGAGTTTTTTGCAAATTTATTTTCCATCTATTAGATATGTCATTCTAACAATGGGAAAATTATGAAGTTTCCTCCAAATCAGGTGGTTACGAAAGAACTAAATGATCTAGTAGTAGTTATTGCTATTGGAGAGGCTGATCATGCCTCCAGATTATATAATTTTATCCACTTTTTTCCTTATTCAACTTCTTATTTTATAGCTCATGTTGATTCCTTGAGTAGGATTTGTCATGAAATATTTGGCCATCTAAATTATAGATATTTACAGTAGATGTTCACTCAAAATTTGTTTCCAGGTCTTCCAAAAGTTTCTTATAATGATGGAAAGTGTGCAAGTTGTGCTCCTAGAAAACAAAACCAAGATTCATTTCCTAAAGGGTAAGCCTTAAGGGTTCTGACACCTATTGAGTTGGTGCATAGTGATTTAATGAATTTTTCAACTCCTTTTGTAGGGGCCAAATATGCACTAACATTTATTGGTCATTTCTCATGGCACTTTTGGGTGTACCTTCTCAAGTACAAGAGTGAAGTCTTTACAAATTTCGAGACCTTTAAATCTTTTGTTGAGAAATAATATCCATGCTCCATCAAAGTATGGATTGATAATGGGAGGAATATGTTAATAAAATATTTCAAATTTTTTGTAAAGAACATGTCATTCTTCATCATCACTTTGTTCCCTACACTGCTAAATAATGGTGTTTCTAAAAAGAATAACCAAACACTCAATGAGATGGATAATTGCATGATTCAGTCCAAGAACTTATCATATATCTTTTGGGATGAAGTAGCTAATTGTGTCGATTATATTCAAAATAGGATTACTCATAAGGAAGTTCAACATATGAATCCAATGGAAACTTGGACACATGATAAGCCTCATGTTTCTTCTTTGAGGTTATTTGGAAATATCGCTTGGGAATCAATTCCAGATGAAAAGCATAAAAACATGGAAAACAACAGTCAACAACTGATATTTGTTGTTTACTATGGGAACATGATTTTTTATTAGTTATTTGATAAAAAATTTGAGGATGTTTTGTTCCGAAGAGATGCTCATTTTTATAAAAACAAAAATCTAGGAACATCTTCCCCTCCTTCCTCATCTTTAACTATTCATAATGTTTATAATCATTGGGATTATTGTGTAGATTTGACAAAATAATAAATTTCTATTGATTGTCTTCAACTAGAAGAAAAATCCACCAATAAGTCCATTAGAACCTAAAAAGTCAAACTAGGACTAGCCTATTCCATACGAATTCTTGAGGAGGAGCCTTCATACGAGAAATCATTTTAATATATAATGGATATGATGAAAATGATTTCAGTTATCTAGGCTTAGATCAACCACAGTCAAAAGGAACTCCCTTTTGGGTAATGTAGTTTTGGAAGATCCACAATAATTTTATTGTGTTGTTGGAATACTTGAGTGGTAAGCTACCTGTTATAACCCTGTTTTCCATTCCACTAGAGTGGGAGAGACCGAAGTTCAACTTACCTTAGTTGTTGTCCAAAATTAATCCCCTTTCACCCTTTCTTTTACTTGTATTGGTCTAACAAAGGGAGTTATTACAAGTTAAAAGGTTGAAATTACGAAATTGAGTAATTTCTCATAATTATTTTGTCACAATTTCATAATTATGAGATAATATATATTTCATAATTGAGATAATTGAGAAAAGGGTTGTAGAATGTGTCATTCCAAGGGGATCAACTTGACCCACTTGGGTATGAGTTGGCTAGGGGTTCATTATTGTATAAGTTTCTTAAATTTTGAAGCTCGTAGGTGTCTAGATACATTCTCATGGAGGATAGGATGAACTTATATAATCTCACCCTATCAAGAGGAAAGGGAGATATAGTATCCATATTATAGTGTGAGAGTTATGTTCATTTGAGAGGCCATCCTTATAGGAGGAGGAAACTAGGTTGCTAGTTGAAGGAGAGGTGTTTGATGCTTGAAGTTATACTGTTTGACGTATATTCCATTGATATATTAATGAAAGATTATGATTCCATTTCTCTACATGTCATGTGTATCATGTGTATCTTTATGTTTTTTCCATCCTAATCTGTCCTCTGCTGAAGGAAATTTTTCTTTACATGGTTATGTTTGTGTGTAGATTTATTGGATCAAGATTGCTAGGAGTAGGTTCTTCATGTGGAATCAGGTTCTCTATAAACGACATCAGATTCAATACTCATCATCAACCTGTGAGGCTTTAGGTGTGTCTCTTTGAACCATTTGTTTAATATTTTATGCATGAATGTAATGGATGTTAAGGGATTTAATTGATCTCTTTGCCCTTGCATAAGCCCTAGGGAAAGACTTACAAAGAAATAGCTCCTTGTGGTTGTGTGATTTTGTCACAACACTACCATGATAGATAAGTATTCTTCCTTGATGAAGAATCATACTTGAGATATTTTTACTCTTACAATGGAATGAAAGTTGGTCTGTTGCAAGTGGGTGTACATAACCAAGTATGTAGTATATGGCTCTGTTGACAAACATAAGGAACACCTTGTGGCAAAGATTTTTTTCATAGGTTGAAGGAATTGACTATTCTGAGACTTTTTCTCTTGTTCTTAAGATGGATTCTATATGTCTTGTACATTCTTTATCTCCCTCCCAAGGTTGGTTGGTTTACCAGGTGGATGAAAAGAGTGCCTTTTTGGATGAAGATATACATGAAGAGATTTACATGGAGCATTCCCCTAGTTTTGTGTAGGATTGTTCCCTTGCTTGAATGATCCAATTGTCCTTGTATGGTTTCAAAAAATCTCCTAGAGCTTGATATGAGAAAATGAACAATACTTTGCTTGCTTCTCAGTTCAACTATTGCCATTTTAGTACAACAATTTACACTCAAAGATGGGGCTATGATTTATTGATTCTAGTTTTGTATATGCATGATTTCATCTGCACAAGGAGTTCTTCATTTATGTTTTAGAATGTTAAGGAAGAACTAGTGGGAAAATTTTCTATGTTGAATCTTGGTCTGCTACATTACTCTCTTGGCCACATGTTTACCAGTATTGAGAAGGGATCACTATCTTTCAGCAAAAATATGCCCTTGATTTACTTCAGTGTTTTGGCATGGCTCATTAGGGGAATTTTGAGGTAAAAAATGGATCTAAAAAAATGTACTAATGAAACTAACTTTAAAAAAACCAACAAGATTCAATATGATGATGTTATCCCCCAAAGAAAATATTTTGGAGGGAAAAAAATGAAGTTATGTATTTTTATCTTATCTCCTTATATATTTACTCAATGTCAACTGTAGACACTCATTGGATGTAGAATTGAATTTCACATCCAACGAGTACCCACTCAACATACTTTTGAGTAGACCTACATTGAAAAAAATGAAAATATGTGAAAATACATTTTTTTAATGTATTTTGACTTTTTTTTTTCGATGTGCGTATGCTCAAAGTTATGGAGGTTCATACTCGTAAGATATGGAATTGAATTATGCGTCCAATGGGTGTCTACACTTGACATTTGGGTAAAGCTATAAGGAGGTAAGCCGAAAATACAAAAAGAAAAAATTAGTTTCCTTTATTTTTCCTTTTCCTCAGGAGACTCATTTCAGACCTCAAAATTATATTACTAAATTGTGAGCCTACGCTTACTCTTTTTTAGTTTGGTATTATACTCTACCATCTCACCACAGGTGGATCACACATTGTATCTCCAATTGGTTAGCAATCTACCCTATTGAACACACACCTGACTCGACAATGCTTATATTCTCTAAGAATCCTCACGAAAATCATTGGAAAACAACAAAGCATATTCTAAGATATATTTAGAACACTTCCAATTTCGACATTAAGTATATTGTTGGTTCTCCTGAGCTTGTGAGTTTCACAGATTCTGACTAAGTTGGATCAGTGGATGATAGAAACTCCATCTTTGGATTTTTATAATTTTTTTTTATTTTTATTTTTGTCTTTTTTCTACTCTTATTGCTTGTTCTTGCAAGAAACAATTACCTATTACATTATTTATGGCAAAAGCTGAGTATTGAGTTGTAGTTTGCGGAAGTTATGAAGTTCTTTGGCCATGATAGTTATTACTTGAGTTTGACATTCAATAGGATCAACCTATTGTTTTATGGTGTGATAGTTAGATGGTGATACATATTTCTAGAAACCATATGGAGCATCAATAGACCAAACACATTGGCATCCATATGCACTTTATTTTCCAACTTATTCAAGGTGGCATTCTTAACTTGGAGTATATAGCTACTAAAGGACATGTAGCGGATATTTTCGCAAATTCCTTGGCATCTATAAGGTTTCTTTAATTATGACAAATGGTTGGAGTGAAGGAAGATGTCCGTTGGGGTCATCCTAAGTCCTTCTTCCTTCACCTTTTCATTTTTCTCTTTCCTTCTTCTTTTTATATACTCTTTTTTGAGTAGTTTTTTTCTTTATGGGTTTTTCTTTCTTTTTCAACTTATGAGCAGTTGTACATGGTTACTTATTTACTCCCTATGTTTCGCTTATAGGAATGTTAGAGTTCAAATAGAAAACCTTAAACTCATAAGCTTAAATAGCATCCTTTATCTCTTGCATTATCGGTGTTATTTTCCTCCAGCAATAAAATATTTTCTTCATTCTTCATTTTGTTTCATCTCTTTGTAAAAGATTGTTATGCTTAGTTTAAGCCATAAGTGTTTTTGCACACTTATACCAAGAATTAAATAAAAAAGCAGAACGTTTTGTAAAGAAACATAATACTACATACCTGTACCTTCTTCTTTTATAAAGGTCAGATAATCCAAAAAAAAAAAACAAACGGAATGGAATTCCATTCCTCATATCTCATTTATACTACGATTCTACATTTCAAATTTTCCATATAGCAGTTCAGCAGAGTAAATAGCTATTTCTGTTTTTATTATTTTTAATCATGTCGTAATCGCTTGGTTAACGTATTAAAATGCAAGAGCATTGTCAACTCTTTTTTATCAATCAATTGCTACCGTTCCAAACAACAAAGGTCTCCTCGTGCCATGCAGCTAACAATCAATTGCTACTGTTCCAAACAACAAAGGCTTCGTCCCATGCAGCTAAGTGGATACAGGTATCCCTCATGAGTGTTAAGCCACACCTAAAGAAAAGAGAATGGACCCTGTACAGCGTATCATCGTCGTCGTACTGTCCATCTGCGACTATCTTTTTATTATTATTTTTTTTCGGTGTACAGCGTATCATCGTCGTCGTACTGTCCATTTGCGAGTATCTTTTTATTATTATTTTTTTTCGGTTGATTTCTATGTAGTAGACGGTCAGTTCACCAACCTAGGTTTCTACCTGAATTACCTCGTACATGCCATATAATCATATTAATATTATTCTTACTCCAGCTTTGCATTGTCTTTGCATTGTCTACGTTATTTCACATGTTGTTTATCATTAAAATCAATCATCATCGAACACTCACATCCTCCGGTCAACAAATTACGGCTCCATGCCATGCCCCATATCACTATACCATAATTTTTTTATTTTGGCTTCATATCTTATATAATTAAAGCCAGTATATAATTAAATCACAGGGATTTGTATATGTTCCGCTATGGAAAAAAACAAATGAAGGTTATCAGCAAATATGTAAGGGAAAGAAGGAAATTTTTTCTCTAAACACCTGAAACTAATGCGCTAAAAACGAAAGTAGGGCACGACAAAATATGAAGATTATATATAGTTAATCCAAGAACATCCTATATACTATGTAGTCCAGCGACATTAGAGCAAACCTAGTTGGCTAATCGATTGGTGAGGGCTCTGCCACCTTTGTTTTTCCTTAAGCTTTTCCTTCCATCTTTGAAATAAATTTTTTTAAATCAGGGTGAATTGATAATTTAGATAGTGATTTGGGATAACATTTTTAAATCGTGGTGAATGGATAATTTAGATAGTGATTTAGAGTTGGGCAGAGAATTATGAGTAAGGGATATGAAATGTATTTAGTTAAACATACGACGATTTGAGTAAAGAGGGAGTGGTATTAGGGATTATATTGGATAATAAAACATAATATGTTTTGAGAGTGGGGATCGAGGAAAATTATAGGATACACTCATGAGAGCGGGGGATATTGGATATTCTCACTCTCAAAATATATTATATGTTTTATCCAATATTTCACCCTTCCCCCATACCATTAGCCTCAAACATGTGGGGGTGGGGTTTGGGGCATACGATATAAAACATGAGTAAGAGTGGGGTGAGGGTGAGGGGATACTAAATAAAACATGGGTGATGGGGGAATGTTAGATAAAAAATATTTTAAAATGTAAGGGAGGAACTGAAAAGAAATATTGGATAAAGCATAATAAGGGTGAGGATGAGAATAGAGAGAAATATTTGATAAAATATAACATGTTTTGAGAGTGAAGGTGAGGGGAAATATTGGATAAAAAATATTTTTGAAGGTGGGGATAAGTTTGAGAGGAAATATTGGATAAAACATATTAGTTAAAATATTGGATAAAAGATAGTTTTGACAGTAAGGAGTAAGGGGAGATATTCGATAAAACATAATATGTTTTTAGGGCATCGATAGTCAATATCTACGGAGGTTGGTTGTACAATTGATGAACGTATTATTAAATTATCATTGTGTATGTATCGTTAGATCTATGCTTAGATAGTGATGATCCTTACATAAGTTTTAACTTAGAGGAAAATCTAATTGAGTGCATGTTATTGAATTTTGGCAAACCATGTTTTAAGATCATTAATAGATGTAGGCTATGTGAGTCTATTTTGCACATCATTTACTAATGATGTTATGTAAACCCTATCATGGTATTGAGTTTCTAATTGGGGTTATATAAGAAACCATATAAACAAATACCATGAGCTATGGTTTATGTGTAATAGTATGTGTTGTAAACAAATAAAATGGTTATTGTCAAGGATAAAGAAGAAACATTGAAATTACTTAAATTTTGCTTCAACCATTGAAATGATCTATCAAGTACAATGATCTCAAGAACTATTAGCAAGGTGGGTTGTATGTCACAATGAAAATGAGTTGAAGATACATGTGCATGGAAAATATACTTCAAGGGGTATTATCTTTGTACATTAATGTAGATGCAAAATGTCCACATGGAAATAGTGACATACTTTATATTTAGTAATTCATCACATTTATCCTCCCCTCATTTTTAGTCATGTTTTTTTATTCTTTGAAATATAAAATCAATAATTAATATGTCTTTAACATCTTTTACTCCAATCCTTTCTTTTGAATTCACTTTTAACATTAGCATTAAAGCACATTTATTTCCCACAATTCTTCTACTATTTCAATAATTTTCACAAATTATTTATAATTCTTCTTCCCATGGTTAGTGTTAATTTTCACCTTATAAATATCCATCCCAACACTCTTTTTATTATTATTTTAATTTTATTTGTTCGTGATGATGGGTAAGATGTCCATCCAAAGCCCTATTTTTATTATTATTTTATCTTTATTTGTCCCTAATAACTAGTGAAGTAGCCACAATTGAACCCATCAACTGAAATCTATTAATATTCACAAATAAAACCATCACAAAAACTTAATCCATAACCTAAACATACTTTATTTATAACAAATTATAATAAAAAAATTTAATAGGTGCATTTTAAAATAAGCATTAATATCCTTCTCTCCGCCCACCTTATAATACTTCTCATTACCAAAATTTCTAATTTCAACCAACTTTTCACTATATATGTTACTAATCACTTTTCACTTCCTTATTTATAAAAACAATGAAATCACTAATTTTTTATTAGGAATATTTTGAGCTTTCTATAATTTTTTATGTTGAGAGATGTTCTCTAATCTAGTACGGAAGAGATGTTGTAATATAAACATAAACATTTTGATTTAGTCAATAGAAAAATTAGTAATTTATTGTTGCTGGTTTTTGGGTTCTAGATTTTGAAAATCCCTGCTTTTGCTCATAATATCTATTATAAAAAAACAAAAAACCAACCTAAATCAATATTAATTCCAAACTTAATCCATATTAACACTAATATATTATAAACCTTGTAATGATCATGATAACTTAATAATGAATTTATTTCATTCACGTTAACATAAAACAGGATTATAAACCCATTGAGTCCAATGAAGAAATACATAAAGGCAAATGTTTATGTAATGACAAACAGTGATCGATCTATTCCCCTACTCTATTATTTGATTAAATATCACTTAATAAATCATTGTGAACACTTCAAGATCCATTCACCAACACTATTATTTTATTGAATATCACTTAATAAATCATTGTGAAGACATCAATATCTATTCAGCTACACCATTATTTTATTTAATATCACATGATAAATCAGTGTGAAGACTTGAAAATATTAAGATAACAAAGAAAGGACGCAATATTGCAATCTGCAACTATTTGAAGGTTCCACTTGCATCACTTAATAAATCATTGTGAAGACGTCAATATCTATTCAGCTACAACATTATTTTATTTAATATCACATGATAAATCAGTGTGAAGACTTGAAAATATTAAGATAACATAGAAAGGACGCAATATTGCAATCTGCAACTATTTGAAGGTTCCACTTGCATCATTGAAAATGAAAGTGAGAACCGGATCATTGCTCATCATTTGATTAACTCCAATTACTATGGACCAATTCAATCAATAGTTTTCAAAGGATATTTTAAAATTCTTAAAATCATTTATTTAGGAAAAATGGTTTTTTCGAATTTCAAGTTTATTTAATGATTTTTTTTGGTTACTTTTTATATTAAATCTTTGATGGTTCAATTCAATCAATAGTTTTCATCCGATATTGCAAAATTCCATTTATTTAGAAAAAAAAGTTTTTTTTTTTTTTCCAATTTCAAGTTTATTTAATGAATTTTTTTTGGTTAGTTTTCAGATTAAATCTTTGATGGTTCATAAATATGTTACGATGGAATTTAAATATCCGTAATGTATAGGAAATAAGAAATTTATGGTGTTTGACCGCGTGTATATATATATATATATAAAAGCCTCGCGTTTAAACTATAAAATATGTTTGAAAAACACCATAAATTTATTTATTTATTGTGTTAAGGGGATTAGATGATTTAATATGGGAGATGTTAGGGTGGGTTAAATGAAAAGTTAAATTAAAAAAATGATAGTACATGAGTTTATTTTAATTCAAATAATAATAATAATTTGATTCAAAATGAATTTTATTTGTTATAGGGTTATTTTTAATGATATTAGTATAGATAGATTTTGACACAATCAAATTTTTTAAGATGTAAATGTTTGGAGTGCAAATTTAGAGAAAAAATTTACATATGAATAGATACGGAGTTAAGATGAATCTATGATAATTTTTAAAAATACTATTTATGTTTAAATATATATACGTGTGTGTGTGGCCTAGCATTTTTTAATGTGATATGTAGAACATTATTGCATTGTTTTTTAGTAAATATTTACATGTCGTCTCAATTAAAAAATAACAAAAGGCTAAAAGTATTATAAAGCCTAGTACAATGATAATATACATATCATATTAAAATATATAACATATAAATATTAGTTATAAATTGAGATCCATTTTGTAACCATATTTAAATTTAATTAATAAGCATACAAAATCTTAATACTTACAATAGACTTACACTATAACAAGACTTAACCAAGGATATTTAGTCACACTTCATCATGGACATTATTAACTTGTAAATAGGTTTTGTTACAATACGATGGGCCCAATACCATGGCTTATCAATACTCCATCCCCAAAAACTATAACTCATTTCACAATCAAAATATTTTATAATTTTTATTTATTTATTTTTTATTTTATTTTTAAGTTTATAATACTTTTTAATTAAATCTAAAAGAGGAAAGGTTATAATTATTTTTTAGATATATCTAAACCCTCTATCCACACTACCACTGTTGGGTTGTGTTATATTCTTTCCACGTAGTTCACAGGGGGTTTGAATGGCGTCTATAACCCCAATTTATGGGTTTCGGGGCAGCGCCCCAGAAAAGTTTGGTTTTAGACCCTATGTTAGGTTGGGCGGACCCACCCATGGTTTTGTGCATGTTTTTCACACATGTTTTTTTGGACGCGATGGTTTTCGGTCCATGGTATTGGACGCGATGGTTTTTCAGTCCATGGTATTGGACGTGATGGTTTTTGATCCATGGTATTGGATGCTTCGGCATGTATAAATATGTACTGTAACATTGAAAGAAATAGTGAAAAATCAAGCTGGTAGTCTCGGTTTTGGGATCTAGGGGAAAATATCTGTGTATATGTGTCTTACGTGTTATGATCTCGCATTGTTTATTTTCTGTGTTTTAGAATTCGTATGCAGGTAATTTCTGTACAGGGTTGAAACCTACATTTGGTATCAGAGTTGTTTTGGCTTCAAGGGACGCCTTTGTTGCTGAGGGGTTTCGCTCGGGCCTATGGTAGACCTTGTTCAGTGGGAGATCTGTGAGATAGATTCTGGTGGTGAAAGAAGATGGCAAGCAGTGGAAAGATAGAGATCGAGAAATTTAATGGTTAGAGTTTTGAGTTGTGGAAACTCAAGATGGAGGATCTGTTGGTGGATAAAGATCAGTGGATCACGGTAGATCCGGGTACTAAACCAACAGGAGTGTCCGATGAAGAATGGAAGAAGTTGGATCGGAAGGCAAAGAGCACAATACCATTATGTGTCTCAGATTCAGTATTGCTGAATGTATTAGGGGAAGCTACAACAAAGGCTTTGTGGGACAAGTTAGGGACTTTGTACCAATCTAAGTCTCTAGTGAATAAACTATTCCTGCTGAGAAAGCTATATAACCTAAGGATGAAAGATGGAGACTCGGTGACAGAGCATCTGAATGCATTTAATACTGTGGTAAGTCAGTTAGAATCTATTGATATTAAAATTTTAGATGAAGATAAGTGCATCAGCTTGTTGTGTTCTCTACCAGATTCGTGGGATAGTCTTGTTATTGCAATAGGTAGTAATGCAACTGCCTTTCATTTTGATGAAATAGTCTCATCCATGCTGACGGAGGAGATGAGACGGAAAAATATGGAGAGCCAAAATGGTGATGCCTTGTCTGTATGAGGGCGGACCCAGAACAAAAACAAAAATAAGTCATCGAGTGGGAGATCTAAATCTAAAGGGAGATTTAAATCTCTAGGAAAACCTGTAAAGGTGGTGTGCTGGAAATGTGGAAAGGAAGGACACTACAAAAGGGACTGTAAATCTAAAGCTCCTGACAAAGGAAATGGATTTGATGAGGCTCCTTCTGCAGAGGCAAAAACCACCTCAGATGAAGGTGGGGATGTGTACTTGGCTTCTTCAAGTACACATGTAGATCACGAGGCATGGTTGATTGACTCAGGTGCATCCTTTCACTTCACTCCCCATAGAGAGTGGTTCTGTGAGTATGAGAAATATGATGGTGGTGATGTCTTTTTGGGGGATGACAGGAAGGCTAGAATCCTTGGTCGCGGAAAAGTAAAGTTGAAATTGCAAGGTGGAAGGGTTAGAATGCTTCCCGGTGTTCTACATATTCCTACATTAGCCAGACATCTGTTTTCTATTAGCAAGCTGGATGATGAAGGTGTAAAAACAATGTTCGAGAAGGATACTTACAAGATGGTTCGGGGAGCACTGGTATTGATGCGGGGAGTTTGGATTGGAACTCTATGTAAGATGTAAGGTAACATTGTTATTGATGGGTGCAATAGTTCTCTGGTTCCTGAAAGTGGAGTAGAAAATCTAGTGGTCTCTAGAGAGAAGACCATGTTGTGGCATCAAAGGCTTGGACATATTGGAGAGAAGGGCCTTCGAATACTTCATGGTAAAGGTATGGTAGAAGGTATGAGTAATGGCTCTCTAGATTTTGATTTTTGTGAAAAGTGTGTATATGGGAAGCAGAGTCGGGTGAGTTTCTCTTCTGGTAGTAAGAGGGTGAAACAGATATTAGAGCTTGTGCATAGTGATGTGTTGGGACCTGTGAAGGCTCCATCACTAGGTAAGTCTATGTACTATGTATCATTTATAGATGACTTCTCAAGGAATACATGGATATATTTCCTTAAGAAGAAATCCGAAGTCTTTGACAAGTTTAAAGAATTTAAGGCTTTCGTGGAAAATCAGACAGAGAAGAAGATAAAGGTGTTGAGGATAGATAATGGTGGAGAGTTTTGCAGCAAGGAATTTGAAGAATTATGTAAGAAGTGTGGTATATCACGGTAGCAAACTATTCCATATACACCTCAGCAAAATGGAGTTATAGAAAGAATTACCAAGACATTGATGGAAAGGGTAAGAAGCATGCTCAGTGGTGTCGGGTTATGACAGGAATTCTAGGCAGAGGCGGTGGATATTGCATGTTACCTGGTCAACAGGTCACCTTCATTAGCGTTGGAGGATAAGACTCCACAAGAGGTATGGACTGGTAAGAAACCCTCTCTTTCGCATCTGAGGGTATTTGGATGTGATGCATATGTACATGTTCCAAAGGAGAAACGAACCAAGTTCGATAGTAAATCTAAAAAGTGAATCTTTATTGGGTACAAGGATGGTTTAAAGGGTAATAAGCTTTGGAACCCAATCACACGAAAGGTTGTGTACAACTGAGATGTGGTGTTCAGAGAGGTGAAAGATGTTATTAAACATGAAGTCCAATGAAAGGAACTTGAGAAGATAGAGTTTTAGCTAAAGGAGGAAGAATCAGACTCTACAACAGAGGAGGATTAAGAAGATGAAGAGCCACAAACTCCGGCTGTGAGAAGATCAGTTCGAGAAAGAAGGCAGCCTGAAAGGTATAGTCCATCTGCTTTCTGTTCAAATTTTTCTTTATCTATTACTGACGATAATCCCAGAACTGTGAAGGAAGCAGCAGATTTAGAGGACAAAAAACTCTGGAAAGAGGCCATGGTTGATGAAATGGCATCTTTGCACAAAAATGAGGCTTGGGATCTGGTGGAGTTGCCGGCTGGAAGGAAACCCATTGGAAACAAATGGGTGTTCAAAAGAAGACAAATCCAGAAGGAAAAGTGGAGAATACAAAGCTCAGTTGGTAGTAAAAGGTTATTCCCAGGTGCCGAGAATTGATTTTGGTGATATTTTTTCTCCTGTTTCCAAGGTAACTTCTATTAGATTACTTTTATCTGTTGCCGCTGCTTTTGATTTTGAGGTAGAAAAGTTGAATGTGAAGACAACATTTCTTCATGGGGATCTGGAAGAGGAAATCTACATGAAGCAACCTGAAGGCTTTGCAGCGAAGGGTAAGAAAGAACTGGTATGCAAGTTAAAGAAGTCTCTGTATGGGTTAAAACAGTCACCAAGGATGTGGTATCAAAAATTTGATACGTTTATACGGGGACTTGGCTTCACTAGAAGCAAAGTAAATCACTGTGTGTATTTTAAATTAATTTGTGACTGTGTTATTTATCTGGTCTTGTATGTGGATGATATGTTGCTAGTTGGAAATGACAAAGAAATTATCCAGGATTTGAAGACCCAATTGTCCTCCAAATTCAACATGAAAGATCTTGGTGCTGCAAACTATATTTTGGGCATGGAAATTAAAAGAGATTGGGCAAAGAGGAAGCTCTGGTTAAACTAGAGGAAGTATGTCGAGACAATAATGCAGAGGTTTAATATGCAAGATAGTAAACTGATGAAGGTTCCTATTCCTGTAGGTGTGAGGTTATCTGCTGAACAGTGTCCCAAGAAACAAGAAGAGGAAGAGGACATGTCCCGTGTTCCATATGCAAGTGCAGTCGGTAGCCTGATGTATGCAATGGTCTGTACTAGCCCAGACATTGCACATGCAGTGGGAGTATTGAGGAGGTTTATGTCAAAACCAGGAAAGGAGCAATAGACAACAGTGAAGCGAGTTTTAGGGTATTTGCGTGGCACTAGTGATTATGGTTTGTGCTACCAAGGAAGACCAAGATTGGACAGGGTGTTGGATATTCATGGCTTTGTTGATGTAGATTGGGCTGGAGATCTGGATCAAAGAAGATCTACAAGTGGGTATGTGTTTAACCTATTTGGAGGTGCAGTCAGTTGGATGAGTAAGAAACAATCTGTAGTGGCACTATCAACTATAGAGGTAGAATACATGGCAGCCACTCATGCAAGCAAGGAAGTAGTTTGGTTGCAGAGATTGTGTTCAAGTATGGGGTTAGTACAGGGAGCTATAAGGATAGACTGTGACAGCCAAAGTGAAATTTTCTTGGCAAAGAACCCTGCATATCATTCAAAGACAAAGCACATTGGTGTTCAGTATCACTTTGTGAGGGATATGATAGAAGACAAAAAGGTGTTGCTAGTAAAGGTGGACACTTTGAAGAATATTGCAGATGCATTGAAAAAATCTGTGAGCTTTGAGAAGTTCTCTTGTTGTGGAGAGACAATGGGAATTTTAGGGCTAGAAAAATGACTAAGCTCTATTATGCCCCCCTGTGGAAAGAAAACAACAAGTGGGAGAATGTTGGGTTGTGTTATATTCTTTCCACGTAGTTAATAGGGGGTTTGAAGGGCCCTTGTAACCCCACTTTATGGGGTCCGGGGCAGCACCTCTGAAAAGTTCGGTTTTGGACCCTATGTTAGGTTGTGTAGACCCACCTATGGTTTTGTGCATGTTTTTCGCACATGTTTTTTTGATGTGATGGTTGTCGGTTAATGGTATTGGACGTGATGGTTTTTTGGTCCATGGTATTGGACGTGATGGTTTTCAGTCCATGGTATTGGATGCTTCGGCATGTATAAATATGTATTTTAACATTGAAAGAAATAATGAAAAATCAAGCTGGTAGTCCCGGTTTTGGTATTCAGGGGAAAATATCTACGTATATGTGTTTTATGTGTTATGATCTCACATTGTTTATTTTCTGTGTTTTAGAATTCGTATGCAGGTAATTTCTGTACAGGGTTAAAACCTACAACCACTAAAATTGTTCTATGGATATTCCATATAGACTAAATCATGATTTTAATAAAATTAAAATAAAGATACAAAATTTATATAACATAAATGATACTATTAAGAAACAACATAGGTTCATTTTAACAAAGGATTTGCTAAGCTATGAGAGAAATCAAATTTCTTGAGGTGCAAAACTTTCCTCAAGTGCCCTGAAAAAGAAGTTTGCATCTTGAGAGATTTGATCCTCTGCTTGATATAACTTTTAATTTATTTTATATATATAATAAGAATCATTATTTTAATTTGTATGCTAAATGAATCTTAATTTATAATTATTTTTATATTTTGTATTTATTTCATATTTTAATAGATAAAATATTTTTATTTCTAATTATATGTTTATTAATTATATATTTAAAATATCATGATCATTGATATGAATCCATTTTATTTAAATTTATTTTAAAATTGATTGTAATTTTATTAATAAAAATAAACACTAACTTTTCCCAAGATTGCAATTGTGCTCCGTTGAAGTTGTTGTTCCATGGATCTAGATCCTGATCCTGGTTCTGATTGGCCCCATGGCCCCTCCAGAGACCTCTCCTTAGGGAGGTGGGGGAAAGCCCCTCCTCCTCTACCAAATCCAGCAACTCGTGCCTTCATGACTTTCATATCCTCTCTTGGGCCTCCATGAAAATTCCCATTAGTTTCCAAATTTTTCAAGCACGTGTATTTGATCCGTGATATTGATCTTCCTCCAACCATTCCTTGCAAAGAAATTCTCTCTCTTGCTGAGGGAGGACTAGTTGGACAATTCAATGATCTCTGGCCTTGTCCAAAAGTGGTCCAAAAATGGATTGAATGCAGTTGGTCTCCAAAAATCCAAGGGAAAAGCTCATCCCACTTTTGTGGAAGAGAATACTACATCTTCTATTTCAAATCCAAGGAAGACCGTGATCTAATCTTTAGAAATGGACCACATTTCATGGACTCGTGAGGAATCTATCTAAATAGATGGACTCTATACTTTGACCCTAAGATTGATATCCCTAGAGCAATCTTTGTCTAGTTTCATATCCCACATCTTATTCTCCACTGCTGGGGAGATGAATTGGTAAAAAACATAGGGAATGCAATTGGAAAATATAATAATCAAAGAAAACTAAAGGAGAATATGCATGCATGCATAATGATATGCATAGAAGTTGATGTAGCTAAAGGAATCCATAAAGAAGTGAATATTAAAGTAGACAGTTGGACGCATATTCAACATCTCGATTATGAAGAACTTCCCTTCAAATGCAAGGAATGCCATGAATATGGCCATTTCGATAATAGATGTCTAAAGAAAATAGTAGATGAATCTCTAGATGCCCAAAATGAATTATGGGAAACCGTCAAGTGAAAAAATAATAATCCCAACAGAGCCACTAAATAACCTGAGTGCTCTCACTCTGGACCCTCTTCCTCTGTACCCTCCTCCTGCACTTCCATTCCTTTGCCTCAATCTAGAAAATATTTTCCTATTTACCCTAATTCTTTTGGATCCTTAGCTAACCTCCCCTATGATCTAGACTTTGATGATCTTCCAACATCCAACCTCAGGTTTGAACATGTAAAGGCTCCTTCATCAACTCTGCCTCATCTTCGTTTTGCTAATTTGAATAAGATCATCCTTATTTCCACCTCCCCTTTAGTTGATCCTCTTGTTGATTGTGATATAGACCTCATTGTATCCCCTTCCCCTCTCCTTAAAACCCTCCTTGATTCCTTAAACTCCTTTCTCCCTTCCTTCACATGGATACTGACTAGAACCAAAGCTAAATAAGTATAATTTCCACCATAATATTTTTAAAAGAAAACTTGAAGAAGGATCAACAAACAAGTTCGAGACAAGGATTTTAGAGAGGCAACAATCAACACACAAGAGGGGCATCAGGATGAATATGCACCATATGAGATTAAACAATTCTAGACATCCAAAGAGTCCACAAAGAACAATACTAGATAAATATTAATATTTACAACAAAGTAATTAGGAAAAACTTCTCAGTTTACAACATCTATGCCCTTGTGAAATATGGGGACAAAGAGATATGTTGGAATTATTTAGCAACCAAGATAGAAAATGATGGCGATCATAATTTTATATTAGGTGGTGACTTGAACATTTTCATGAGACCTGAGTAGAGACAAACTAGAAGCAATCATCATTGAACACAACCTTCTAGATAGAAAAGCAAAAAATAGAAAATACAACTGGAACAATAGGTGAATATAAGGACCAAACAATATAAAAGAAAGGTTGGATCAATTTTTAATTCACATGAGCCTCATTGCAGGTGTAGGACCAAAATCTCCTAGAATCCTCTTAGAAGTGACATTTGATCACAAACCCGTCAACTTAATCCTCGATGACAACATCAATTCATTCAATCTTCCATTTTGATATAACCCCCTTTGGTCCACCAATACAAAATTCGAACAACTGATTAAGAAAACCGAGCACTCCAGAATAGATGGATCCCCTAGATAAGTTTGGGATAAAAAGCTAAAGATCATTAAAGAAACCTTAAAATTCTGGAAAAAATGAGCTATAGAGAGCCATCTTAGGAGAATATCAAATTACAAAAGAAATTGGAAGAGGTGCATAAAATATTGGAAAATGAAGATGAGATAGAAGAGCTCCAAGCAAAAGAAAAGGAATTATATTGGAAGCCATACTAAATCACCAAAAAATTAGAAGAGGATTGAAGAATATAATAGAGATGTTTATGGATATAAGAAGGCGATAAGAACACTACCTTTTTTCATTATCAAGTAGCACTAGAAGGAACAAAAATCAAGTAGATTCAATTTATGGAGAAGGGAATTTTCTCATAGAAGGGTCTAGACTGGTTAAAGAGGAAGCATGCCTACATTTTAATAGACTTCTGATAGAAAACCCTGAATCAACCACCTTTGTGGAAATTCTTAGGCCAATTCCAAAAATGGTAACATAAGAAATAAATGTAGATTCATTAATAAAGGAAGTGGCTAAAGAAGAATTGGAGAAGACAGTATGGAGTTTTCATCCTAACAAAGTGCTCGGTTTGGATGGATTCACCATTGCCTTCTAGTGATCTTGCTGGGAATTAATAAAAAAATACTGTCTCAAGATGATCCACTGAGCTCAATAGAAGCACAAAATTGGGGGAACCACTAATTCAATATTTCTTTCTCTCATTCTCAAAGAACCATACCCTCCAACTTCAACAAATTTCAACCCATATCCCCATGCAACTCCTCTTACAAAATCCTAATCAAAATTCTTGTGAATCGTATTAAGAATAATCTCCCTTATTTTATCTCTGAAAACTAGGGTGACTTCATCCAGAAAAGATAGATCGTGGACAACATTCTCATAGTTCAAGAAGCAATTCACTCAAGTATCTCATGAGAAAAAAAAGTCTTCATTCTCAAGCTCAACATGGAAAACACTTTCGATAGAGTAAGGCACTCCTTCCTCTTTGTTTTTCTAAAAAATTTTGGCTTTGCTAATTATTTTATAGATCTTATTAAAGCTTGTATTCACAAGCCATGGATAAATTTCCTTGTAAATGGAAGGCTAGGACACTAGTAGAAAATGATGAACTTAGTGACTAGGTGACTAAAAAAGTTAGTAACCGCAACTTTTCTAGGTGAAATACTACAAAAAATGAGGAATCTTAACTGAGCTGACTAAAAACGACTAACATAAATGACTAATTTAGCCCCACATTAAAATATATGAATAGTTAATAAGTAATACAACTAAAAATTACTAACGTGAATGACTAATTTAGTCTAAGAACAAAAATATGACTACCTAACAAATACTACAATAATAAGAATCAATCATTTATGTTAGTCATTTTAATTGTGTCAGTAATTTAAACTTACAAGTGATAGTGGATTCAAAGGTTGTTATAGATTGATTGAAAGATTATACTTCCTTAAACACTTCTTTATTGATTAGTGGATTATTAGAGTTATGGAGTTGATTAGAATATTCAGGGTTATATCCTTTGATTGCATTCACAGGGAATTAAATTCAAAGGCTAACAAATTATCCAAAATGGGAGACGTGGGCTTATAGACGCGTCAAATACAATATGAAGAATACCTACAAGGAGAAGTGTTGGTTAATTAGTAGAGGACACATTTCCCTTAGTAATGAGAACATTCTAAAGAAATATAAACATTATAACCACACACAAATATTTCACTCACCTTTAGCAACAAATAGAAACTTTATCACAAAATCAAAATACCAAATAGTAGAACAAATTCAAATCCCAATACTCTTCACTCATCTTGATTACCCAAATTCAATGACATGTGTATGTGCAGGATATATATGTGTGTGTGTGTGTGTAATTCATCCATAGACACCTTTCAACTTTGAAACTTGTTATCTTGGTCAAATAATCATGTCTAATGGTTTTGTTTAATGGTTTGTGGAATGGGCTATTTAGAGAGTTTTGGAGTGTCCCAATCACTTCCTATTAGGATCAGAACACCCAAATCCTATGTTGATTTACAATATAAATAACTAAGGGATCATCCCCGTAGAATCATGTCTAATGGTTTTGTTTAATGGTTTGTGGAACATGCTATTTAGAGAGTTTTGGAGTGTCCCAATCACTTCCTATTAGGATCAGAACACCAAAATCTTATGTTGATTTACAATATAAATAACTAAGGGATCATCCCCGTAGTGATTTTACTGTAAATTCTACGAAGGCATACATACTCCACCCCCTCTGAATTTGAACCTGTGACCTCTTAGGAGGAAACACATGCTCTTAACCATTAAGCCCACTTAAGTTGTATATACACATAATGAAAAAATATAAATATCTTAAATTCACTATATTAATATTATAATCTCAATCAACATCTACCAAATCAATCCACTATACACATAAAACTTTAAATGATAAGGTCAAGATTCTCCTCCTCAAACTAATATACCTAATAAGATGGTAAATATAAATCACATCTCATATAAAGATTTAAACCTAAATTACCATTATATGATGTATTGTCTCAATCACTTAAACACTAAAAACACTAAAAATATAACCTAAAAAAAATCAAAATTTCAAAACATAAATGTAAGAATATCACTATAATAAAAAGGACCAAATAAAATGATCAATTTTAACAATAATATAAAGTTAAATTATTATTATAATATCTTATCTTAATCATTAAATTATTTTAAAATATATTTAATATATAATATATTAACAAATTAAAATTTTATATTGGAATAGGAATTTTTTATATGTTATATATTAAAATATACATTTTTTAAAATTAATTAAATACAAATTATTAAAAATATATAAAGTCTATTGCGAATTAAGGGAAGGAAAAGGCCTGCTTTGGGCTCTCTCCCTATATTTTCCTTTCTAGTCGGTTGAAAGGAAAATATAGGGGATACAAAGAAGAGTTTATGAGCATAATATAAGAAGAATGATATGGAAAGCTCCATCATGTCATTGTAATGCCAAATTTCTAAAATAGATGTAACCTGACCTCATGGAACATCGTTACTCTTAACCTAAACTAGGTTTCATTCGTTAATGGCAAAGCTAAAACGCTGAATCAGATCAAGAAAAATCATTAGCATGACCACCAACACATTCTTATGGATTTGAAGTTGATAGTTGCAGAAATTAGGCAGTATAGATCATATTTTTTGATTAGCCGAATGAGATTGCTTGTAGTGAGAAATTGAGCAATCACTCCTTGGACGTGGTTCTCAATCTCAGAATTGGAACTTCTCATGCTTCCTTTCAGAGGTGCACATTCTATTATATTGGTATTTCTTTGTGAAATACATGTTTTTTATTCTTGTATGTGATGATTCCTGGTAGAAAGTGTTTCACTCACAAAACATTTGTATTGTGATGCCTTCTTCCCTGTGAGATTTGTAGAGAAAAAAAAATATTTTCATTCTTGCAAGTGCTCCACCTCATTCCATTCAAAGTTTATGGTAGCTCATTTAATGTATAAAACCTCTAACTTTGAATTTCTCACACCTCATTGCTAATATTGACTCTGTGTTGAATATGAATGAAAGAATTGAGAGGAGGTGGAGCTCACGTTGGAAGGAACAATCCACCTTGCTTTGAACTGAATTCACTAACACCATCATAGTATGCAGCATGTACCACTTGTAGGGTAGGGAATTGCAACAACATTTTCTCAGGATTAAGGTTGCTGCAGGCCTTTATATTTAGATCCACAAGCTCTGGACAGTCCAGATACAAGGCATGGATACCAGAGAAACCCCAAAGAGTATGTTTTTTCGGTCTCAAATGCTTGAGGACCAGTTCATTAGTTACTGTATGTTCCTTAGAATGGTGATTTTTCCTCTGTAAAGATTCTTGGGCCCTAAATTTCTCTTGTTCCTCAACATGGTTTATATCTTCATTGGCGTGAGTGTAACATTTATCACCTATGGTCATTCCACAATCTTAAAGTTGCAGGAATGGCAACTACAACATATATGTTACGAGAGAGGGCTATAAGAAGCTTAGAGAGGGTTCCTGAAAATGTATTGCATATAATACCAAGTCCCCTATCAGTGATGCTTGATCCACTCAAGTCTAGCAGCTGCAAAAAATTAAAACTTGATGCTTGGGAAACCACAGATGCATCAGTAATGTCCAATCCAAATGTAGGAGACAACATATGTAAAAATCTAAAGTTTGCACTTGCAAGTGCAAGTACTATAGAGTGGTTTAAACAGGAAGAAGCAACATGTAACTTGGACAATCTTGGGCAGCCTTGGCCCAAGTTCTCTATCAGATTATAGAGGTCAGTTGAATCATCTTCTTTATGCAAAAAAGTAAGAGATAACTCTGTCAGTGATGGACAGTCTATAGCCATGGTATCCAATGAATATAAATCAACTAGCCAAAAAGTTCCCATATGTGCAGAACATATATTAAGATTTCTGATGTCTTTTACAATTTTCTAGTTTGAAGGTTTGAATTGAATAGTTCAATCCATCCCCTGTCATGTTGTTGATTCCACCCTGGCTGATCTAGATTTCTAGAGAGGTGAGGAAAGGTGTCAAATTGGCTATAGTTCTTAGAAGGGTATCATCAATTTCACTCCTAACATCTAGGGTGAGATGTTTTGGACATTTTTGAAGAATGATAAAGACACTTCCTTTCTGTTCATGGGAAACCAAGAGTCAAGTCTCTTCAACAACAGACCAGAATGAATGAGCATATGATTTCGACAAGGTACACATATTTGTTTCTGCCAATCATTTCAAAATGTTTAGCATACATGTTTTTGTAAGAACACACATTCCTCTTCTGTCTAACAAATGCATGCTGAGGAATTCCTCCAATTATCCATGATAAGTGTTACACAGCAATTTGTCACCGTTTATCACCGTACCTGTTACCCCTCACTTGCACACTGGAGGACTCATTCTGGGACCTGTGAGAAGTGACATGACCTGAAACCACTTGCATCATATTCCTCTATGTATGAGCTTTATGTTCCCTGAAGACATCTCCTGCAAAATACCCATAAAAACAGCTCTTTTTGCATTAGCGCGGGTACACAATTCACTGCCCACGCCAATGAGGGAAATCCTCTAAAGAGAGCGCGCTATTGGCGCTCTATCTCACAATTCCTTTCTAACAATTTAACACGTAAGTACAACCTTAAAATGTGACGGTCTCTGACGAAATATTGCCCATTGAGCTGATGGACGACAAATTGAGAGTCTAGGTTAACAAGAAATGTACAAATAACGAGATTAATTGCCTCGGCTAATAATTCAATAACAGTGCTGTATTCAGCAACATTGTTTGTAGTACAGCCTAAACACACACCTTGAAGATCTATCAACTCACCGTGAGGATCGTAGATCACCCACGCTGCAGAGGACAAATTACGAGTGCTGCGGCAGGCACCATCAACGAAACCAATGTAAGGTACACCCGACATCTGCACAAGAAGCCAAAAGACACAATAAGGGGCAATCATGCTTTCACACCAAGCCGAAAACATGAAAACTCACACACACACACACACACATGTACAAATCGAAGTGCATGAATCATGCATAGTACTTTTTCAAGTACAACCCATTGCGGGGCTTATCAAGAGGATTACCTTCGTAGTCAACTAGCTCATACACCCCTTTTTGCAACACTTTCTTTACAATGTAAGGGCCTAGCCACATGGACTCGAGTTTGCCTGCCCCCAGCTTGTCATTTGCTTGGTCATATAGCAGGACGAGATCTCCCTCAACAAAGGAACGAGGCTAAATGGTATGGTCAAAATGAGTTTTGACTCTCTTTTTTTGAGCTTCGATGGCTAGAGAGGCTAAGCGACGGGTCTCGTCTAACCATTCTAGATAAAGAAGCCGTTCCTCTACCGGAGTAGTGTTGGGAAGCAACTCGACGGCTATTTTCAACGAAGGAATTTCACATTCTATAGGAAGGGTAGCCTCCAGTCCGTAAACTAGTTGAAATGGAGTGAAACCGGTGGCATCCTTCACAGAGGTTTGGTAGGCCCACAAGGCGGGAAACAACATTAGATGCCAATTAGACTTATGCATGTCAACAGTACATTGAAGCATCGTAACCAAAATCTTGTTAACGACTTCAACTTGGCCGTTAGACTGAGGATAGTACGGGGTTGAACTATCGTGCCGTAAGCCTAGTTGGGTTGTCAGCTCGGTCATCATGTGATTACGGAAATGCTTTCCGTGATCTGTGATGATGGCCTGTGGAACTCCGAACCACGCAATAACATGTTTGAACAAAAACTTCACCGCTGTATGACCGTCTTCAGTTAATGTGGGCATCGCCTCGGCCCATTTTGTAATGTAATCGACGGCAATGATAATAAACCCATGACCTCGGCCGAGCGAGGCTTACAGGTCGTATAATCAATGCCCCATTTTCCAAAAGGGCCTAGGTCACCATAGGGGACACCCTGTACCATCTCGGTGTTGACTCCGTTCTCCACCAATGTCTTACCCTCGAGGAAGCTGAGAGAGTCCTGAATGACTGCCACTCTGGCGCCTGTGGTGGCCACATGTCCGGATATGCCACAGCTCAAAAAATCCTTCGCGCTGGTTATTTCTGGCCATCCATTTTTAAGGATTGCATTCTTGCCGTCCGCTCATGTCATCCATGCCAGATATACCAACGGAAGATGCGTGCGCCACCGGCCCCGCTGCACCTTGTAGTGACCGTAGGCCCTTTTTGAAAAAATGGGGCATTGATTATATGACCTGTAAGCCTCGCTCGGCTGGGGGGCATGGGTTTATTATCGTTTCCGTCGATTACTTTACAAAATGGGCTGAGGCGATGCCCACATTAACTGAAGACGGTCATACAGCGGTGTAGTTTTTGTTCAATCATGTTATTGCGCGGTTCAGAGTTCCACAGGCCATCGTCACAGATCACAGGAAGCATTTCCGTAATCACATGATGACCGAGCTGACAACCCAACTAGGCTTACGGCACAATAGTTCAACCCCGTACTATCCTCAGTCTAATGGCCAAGTTGAAGCCGTTAACAAGATTTTGGTTACGATGCTTCAACGTACTGTTGACATGCATAAGTCTAATTGGCATCTGATGTTGTTTCCCGCCTTGTGGGCCTACCGAACCTCTATGAAGGATGCCACCGGTTTCACTCCATTTCAACTAGTTTACAGACTGGAGGCTACCCTTCCTATAGAATGTGAAATTCCTTCGTTGAAAATAGCCGTCGAGTTGCTTCCCAACACTACTCCGGTAGAGGAACGGCTTCTTTATCTAGAACGGTTAGACGAGACCCGTCACTTAGCCTCTCTAGCCATCGAAGCTCAAAAAAAGAGAGTCAAAACTCATTTTGACCATACCATTCAGCCTCGTTCCTTTGTTGATGGAGATCTCGTCCTGCTATACGACCAAGAAAATGACAAGCTGGGGGCAGGTAAACTCGAGCCCATGTGGCTAGGCCCTTACATTGTAAAGAGAGTGTTGCAAAAATGGGTGTATGAGCTAGTTGACTACGAAGGTAATCCTCTTGATAGGCCCCGCAATGGGATGTACTTGAAAAAGTACTATGCATGATTCATGCACTTCGATTTGTACATGCGTGTGTGTGTGTGTGTGAGTTTTCATGTTTTCGGCTTGGTGTGAAAGCATGATTGCCCCTTATTGTGTCTTTTGGCTTCTTGTGCAGATGTCGAGTTTACCTTACATTGGTTTCGCTGATGGTGCCTGCCGTAGCACTCGTAATTTGTCCTCTGCGGCGTGGGTGATCTATGATCCTCACGGTGAGTTGATAGATCTTCAAGGTGTGTGTTTAGGCTGTACTACAAACAATGTTGCTGAATACAGTGTTGTTATTGAATTATTAGCCGAGGCAACTAATCTCGGTATTCGTACATTGCTTGTTAACCTAGAATCTCAACTTGTCGTCCATCAGCTCAATGGGCGATATTCCGTCAGAGACCTTCACATTTTAAGGTTGTACTTACGTGTTAAATTGTTATAAAGGAATTTTGACTTTATCACATATCAGCATATTCCAAGATTATTAAACACATTATCTGATGCATTGGCTAATCATGTATTAGATAGACATTTGTGTAATTTATAATCAAAACATTATACAAGCAAGCACATAAAAGCACAATAATAAACCATAGGCATATGTATATATATGTGTGTCGCAAAGTTTTGCACCGCGTGCATTCCATAGTTCAAAAAATAAATACATGTTCATCCTGATACATCCTCAGACAACATGTCCCTCAAACAATATGCATGAAATAAGCCTAGAAGTCTATTCGTGGTGGTGCTCATGATAACATGTCACCGCGCACACCAAGCGTCTCAACAGACGATGGATGCGGGTCGACACCCCCACTGTGTGCCTCTGGTATACAAAAGGCACGTCCACCAATCTAGCATAGCCTGGAATCCCTTGGATAAGTCCCTCGAGATTCTGCACCAGCTCCTCCCCCACGGCACTCCTTGCCTGAGGATCAGCTGCAGGTTGGCCCCTCCGCGCTATAGGAGACAAGCCGGCTGGTCGCTCTGGGCCCACATCTACATATGCATACAACTGTTATCAAAACATGCATGTGTTGACAAAAAAAAGATGAAAATACATAAAAACATCAAAAAGAAGAGGTCATACCTAAATCCTCTTCCCACTCCTCTCCCTCTGACAGTGGGAGGTCTGGATCCCCCATGAAGTTGGTTCCCGCGTATGTCCAATCCTCTACCACGATCAGCTGACGGTGAAGCCATATGAAGAACTCAGGCCGCCAAGACATCTGCTGGCCCCCTCCTCCTTTGGGCATCAATGTTGCCCAACGAGCCATCCTAGGCTCTCGTGGTAATGGGTCTGGCACTACAGCTCCCTGGTATTGGAAGAGAGGTAATCGTTCCAAGAATAACGACACCACAATCGAGCCATACCCGAACTGTTTCACTCCCCCACGCTTACACTTTGTAAGCTTCCTTTTGATATTTGTAGTCATCGCTGTAGCCCAGTAAAAAATGGTGGGGCTGAGGCATTCTATCGCTAGTAACAGATGATTCTTGCTCGCCTCATGGGGCGCCTGTACCCCAGCTGCACGCATGATGGTGAACAATATCACCTTAAGAACCAAATCATGGATGGTGGCGATATCCACCTTGGCACTATTTTTCCCAAATTGTGCCTCTGGACACACTCGGGCCTTCACTTCACCTATTTTCTCTCCGGAGGGCCTGCTTCCGGTCAAAATGTGGCTCGCCCCTCTCCGTGACAACCCAGTAATGAAGTACACATCAGATACATCCAGCTCTAAGGTTTGATCCCGTAAGCGAAATACTTGGTCATCAACGTCCCAAGAATCCACTATGAACTATAATAGCTCCAGTTGAGCTCGCAGATAAGAGGTGAGGAAGAACTTCTTGAGACCACAGTCTCTCAAAGCATTCATACATCCCTCATCTGCTATGGCCAAGGCATCTACGGCATCATGCTCCCGTTCTTTCCATTCCACCACCATTTTTGCTTGTTTCCTGCACCCACTAGGATGAATAAATCATTATTGGAACACTGGTAAGCTTACAAACCGGACAAATTTCAAAAATGATGAGAAAATTCAAGCAAAACGTTAGGTCGCGCGGTTGGGGCGACTGTTTCTAAAACAGTCGCGCCAATGGCGCGGCACCTTTGGGAAAATCACCCCATTGGCGCGGACCCGTGCCGGATACCCGCGCCAATGGGGCGCAACCCTAAATTTTAAAATCCCCCTTGCGGAGGCTCAATCAGGGAACAAAATGCATAAAAAGAGTATGAAAATGGAGCTAAGGGAAGCACCTCTTACCTGGAACTGGCGGAATCTCAAATGGTTGCACGAATTAGTGGTAATCACTGCTCGAAGTTCGCTCCCCAAATGGACCACTACTACTATGCAAGAGGTAAAAAGTAAAAGTAATTATATTTTTTACATTTTCACCATATTTATAGACTTTTTGACTTGTAATTAGGTTTAAAAAGCTGTTTTTTGAATATTTTAATATACTTTTGGTCAAAAATGGATTTTACGCTTGCTTTTGGTGCTATGACAGGTCCTTTTTGCAACTTCGATGGTGAAATGAGTTGTATTTTATACTTTTTCGGACTCGGTAAATACACGAAAAAGTCACTGTGGAGTCATCTTTCAGCTCTTTTCTGACTCGCTAAAAATGAAAAGATTGCCGAGTTACCCCTCTTGACTCGTTAAACATAAATAAGAGGCGGTCGTCTTTAAACCCTTTTCTGACCGTGTAAAAACGAAGAGATCGTCGGATCCTTGTAGTTTCAGGTTCGTTAATGGTTACAAAATGACGTGATATTGATCACTTTTTTACCTTTTCAGATTTATGTCACTATAAATGAAAAGTACTCCTCGATCGTAATGGTCGAGCGGTTCTTTCGAGCATTGTTTTATACTTTTTCGGGCTCGGGAGACACAACTTTATGAAAAAGGACCCCCCTGGAGTTTTCTTTTCTGCTGTCTTTTGAGACTCTCTAAACAGGAAAAGACGCCGAGTTCTTCCTTTGTCAGACTCGTTAAAACTTAATGACATCGGATTTTGTCGTAATGACGCCTTACAAGCATATGCTATCCCCGTCAAGCTTGTTAAAAATAATCGGGGTACTCGCCAGAAATGGTGGGGAAAATGGACCCATAATTGTTGTCGTGTCGGCAGTATGTCGCTCTTGAACATGGCACTAGTCTGCGTTCGTGTCTGGGTGGGAACATCTCATCCTGTTTTACACTTGCCTCTGTGGGTTTGGGTTATCCTATTTGACCTCTCATCTGCTCATTGCCTTGTCACCATGACCTCTGCTCATTTGATGTCAAATACTGCCAAGTCCACCATCGTGCCGCCGATATGTTCAAGAGAAGTTGACCTCTGCAGCAATACAACCTCCTTTGATACCTCACATAATTTTGATTCACCACAACATCCTTCCTCTGTCTCATGTCACTGATGTGGGAAACACTATGGCCCACCTTTGATCAAGGTAACTTCCTGTCGACTTCAGCTCATTATCCAGGAAGCTGATCTAGAGACTCCCTTTTGGTGCCTTGGAGCCTGCATGCCTCAATGGTTCTACCGGTGTTCGACGCCAGCTCACTTATTCGCACACCGTAGATCGTACCTATAGTACCTTGAGGGCCATTGTCATTATTGGTGGTACCTCTCGCGTCTGTTAACAATTTTCATCATTGACTGGTAATCAGACGGTGTTCATGCATGTTCAACTTCAACTCCTGTATTTGCATGCTTGGACTTGTACTCTGTTCGGGTTGAGATGGAGCGCAAGACCCTGGATTTTGTCTGTTGGAATCCAGGTTGCGATTTGTGGATTATTATGATCATTACATGACTCATTCACTGGATGGATGCGACCATGCTTGAGTCTATTTATCGATCCTCTCTGGATGGTTGCGTCCACGCCTTGGATCTAGATTATTATGTACTCTGCTATGGATGGCTGCGCCCATACCACATATATCATGTACTTGAGATATCAGTTGTACTTGTTTACGCGGGTTCTCCAGCGGCCGTGTTTTCAGTCACGCATGTTCTTGTAAAGCATTTCACCCCTCTCTCTCTCGGGCCTCATGCTTTAGGGGGCATCTGTTACACAGCAATTTGTCACTGTTTGTCACCGTCCTTGTTACCCCTCTCCTGCACACTGGAGGACTCATTCCGGGACCTGTGAGAAGTGACATGACCTGAAACCACTTGCATCATATTCCTCTAAGTATGAGCTTTATGTGCCCTGAAGACATCTCCTGCAAAATACCCATAAAAACAGCTCTTTTTGCATTAGCGCAGGTACACAGTTCACTGCCCACGCCAATGAGGGAAATCCTCTAAAGAGAGCACGCTATTGGCACTCTGTCTCAGAGTCGCACTCGCGCCAACCGAATTGAGTAAAGTTTTTAACCAACAAGCTCCTGAAGGTTCTCTTCAACCCATTCACCAACTGAATCTATGTTGAGCTAGGATGGTTTGGCTTCGAATCTCCATAGAAGGGAAGTGGTTTGCCACCTTTCATGGAAGTTTCCAAGTGATAAAGCCAATCCCATGAATAATGTGGTTGATCCTATCTCTTTCCTCTCTATCTATAAAAGCTTGCCTCTATGCCTTGAGCAAGCTAGTTAGTAGTTACAATAGTTCTAGTTTCAGCATAGTGATAGAGAGTTTGAAGCTGCAAGAGCCTTCTTTGCACCCATAAGGCCAAATCTAAGTAAGGAGATTCTTGTCACCCAAAGAGAGAGAGGCTTGTTCCTCATCCCAACAAGCTTTGCAAGACTTGTGTAGCTGACTACCCAGCCAAAGGAGGATTTGACGTCAGAACAATGGTTGTATTCTTCTTTGTTATTTATTAATAATAGATGACTATCATTATGGTTCCACTTTCATTGTCTTATGATTGATGTTGAGTTATATCTTTTCTGACTGATATATAATTGCATCTATTGGATTTTATGCTTGTATTCGTGTTATTATTTGCATGTGTAGGTGTCCAATCACAGAGATCGTGGGGATCGTGACCGGCCGAGGCAAAGGAACGAGAGCGACATCTCTTCTACGAACATTAGCGTTGGAATCCAAGTAGGTTCTCATCATCCACTTTTAATTTGCAATTAGGAACTTGCGTGATAGCATTGTTTGATTGTTGCTAGACCCAGTCTAGGCTAGTAGGGATCGTCTCTGTCCGCAGAGAGGATTTACCTTCACAACAATAAGCATGATCAGATGTGTGAAAATTATCTCCTGGTTTACAACTACCAGCTAGAATACCCATAATCAGAGTTACCAATTGTGACATCAAAGCCATGGGTTCAATGCCAGAACCTATCAACTCCCTAACCTTTCTTATAGTATGGGCTATGTCAACTAACAAGGAAAATCCAATAGATCAAGAAACTTTTCATCTGATACAACTCCAACAAGATCATACACCAGGGATAGAGTGATCCTTTGCCCCAACAAGCTCATGTTCAACAACAATACCACAATCAAGCGTGAAAGAAATTCCCTCAATATCTCTAGAAGTGGTACTGTAACCAATGGAAGCCTGTTGTCCAATAATCAGGGCTTTTTCTCTGAGCTAAATAATCTAAGCTTCCCATCTCTAGAGATAAACTCATGCATGTTTCCTGAAAAAACCATTTTCTTTGACTAGAATCAACATGCCAGCCCTTCCATAAAGAAAAGCAAGCTGGATATTTGAGAAGTTCAAATAACATAGATGGAGACTGTGTAAAAATCAATCTTTCAACATGAAGTCTTGCCCCTGTGAAGCAATTATCAACAATATTGGGAATGTGTTGATCTAGCTTTGCTGCATATACTAGAATTGTAAGGTAAAACTTCTTGAAGTAAAGGGAATTCACAGAAGTATCAGGTAAAACAATACCAGGATTTACCACAATGCCATCAACCACGAAAGAAGTAATTCTTAAGCATGTTTCCTCTTGCAGATCTGCATATTGATGTGAGAGGCATGCATGACCCTCCATTACCATCTAGAAGGCTTCCATTCCAAATGTATCTTTACCCTTGCCCTGATTAAAAACAATAGTTGTCAAAAGTCTCATGTGCTACCTCTGTGCTTCATTTGATTTAAGTTGTTCAACAGAGAAATGAGAGACCTTATGAAAAACAACAAATAAAAAGCCTCCTATATCTTGATCATGGGGAGAAATCCTCATACATTGTTCTAAAGGGAGATTGGACACCTCTGCCTCTGATTCAACCACTTCATTTTCTGCAACATTTCCCTTTAATGGTACTTCTAACAATTTTGAAACAGTGTTTCCATCACTGCTATGTTGCCATGTGTAGCCACAAGCCTCTAACCTGTCACAAATCTTTCTCGCCAGATTTTTCTTCCACATCTTTAGATCTGATATCTTCTTTTCCTTTCACTTCTTTAAGGTATTCATGATTTCCTGCACTGCCATCACTCTTCTTTTTGTTGGAATCAGATGATAATTGGAGTGCCAGTGCTCCAATCTGATTTATTACTTATGTGATATTCCTATTATAGTCTTCAAAACTTTGCAAGAATTCCTGTTCACATTTTTCATTATGGCGTTCACTTTTTCCACTGTGAGCTAATTCCCATGACAGCTGATTGGAACCCCCCAGGCTGGCAAGATACTGTAATAGGCTAGGGAAATTGTGCACTAGGGTTTTTAAAAACAACTGATAAAATTGTGTAACATGATATTGGATGTGGGCGCTTCCCCAGTTGAACATATTTGCCAAATTCCTTTGGGTATATCATATTGTATGCTTGTTTGAGGTGCATTGATATGTGATTGATGGTTACACCTTTTTTTTTTAATCTCTCCTTTGGTTATTTTGGTTTGGAATTTTGAAAATAGTTGGAACTTCTATTCATAAGATTAGACACTATAGAAAACATGTTGCAAATTTGTACTAGGTGGTTTTCAATTAAAAAGAGAATGCCTTCCACCATATTGTAATTAACAGTAGCTGATTGTCTAATAAAGTTTTGTGGGTTCCTTGTTAATTTTTCAGCTCTTTAAATTTCCAGGGAAATCCATTGTAAAGAGGAAGGGTTAACTTGATGCTTATCAGTTGGAAGTTAGGTTTTGAACTATGGCTTGGGACGTTTTCACTGCTTATGTATTTTCCTACTTTGCAATTTACATGTTCTTGATTTATTTTGTAGTGGAACTTGTGTGCTTGACTCTATTTTCTCTAAACAGAGGTCATGCCATTCCCACATGGGTATTGTCTGGGGGCTCACTCCACCTCCGTGTGCTCAAAATTGAGGGCAGGCCCCCTACCCATATCTTGTTTTCATGTGGCCGAGTGGGTCTATGAATCATTTACATAAAAAGAATGTAGTTCTAGTGGAAGGGATAACTATTTATCTGGTTAGCCATTGCCGATAGTAATATTAGATTTTCTTTTTGAGTTGATCTTTTTCTTTTGATTCATTAATAGATCGTTCAAATTTATAATCTAAAGCCCATTGCTATGCCAACGTGTTATGAAATTTCTGGAAAACATGTGAATGGTGAAATAAAGAATACTTCATCTACTACAGATATTTTTAATTTTACTCTATTTCTAGTCTCTGATGGCTAAATCCTAAAGCCATGCACTCTGTTATACCTAAAGGTGTTTCATTAATGAGGCCATAGCCTTCCTAATTTTTGTTCCCAAACTAGACTCATTTTAAAACATGCAAATGGAAAAATATAGTATTTTATCTGTCGTAGATGGTGATAGTAGCTTCAAAACTTTATGCTTTCTACTGAATTTCATGGATGGTTGAAAGTGTTGCATAAGCCATGCACTTTGTTACATCTGAGGTGGTTTCCTTTAATGAGTCAATAGAATTGAAATTTTTCACCGCCAAAAGGTCTCATTTCCACCACTGGTCCCTTTGGAAGAGGTGCGAGGATGGTGAATTGTCAACAATGTAGATCGCTTAAAAGAGCAGCATTTGGGAATGGTGGCAAAGAAGATTGCCACATTACTTGGGGTGGTAGTGTTCCTCTCTCTTTAGTGATCATGTGTAAAGAAGAGGTGGTATATCCTGTGGCTTTGTTGAGTGTTTCCATGATTTCTATGAAGTTTATATATGGGAAATAATCCCAACAGGGGCTCTCAAGTATGGGAAGAAGGTTTCTTCAGATTATCTGCATTTATCATTTTTCTTCCTAAATTTCAAAAATCACTTTTAGATTTTACCTTCTATGGCAAGGCCATATACTGCAAGTTAGGACAGTTCCATAGGATTTTTTTGCATTTGATGTTGAGTTATAATAGTTAAAGCCACTCTTCTATCGAATAAGTACTGGGTATAAAATTTTCACGAATATATGGGATGAGGTGGTGGGAATGGTTAGAGACCATTAGCATTTTGGCCTACGAGAGCAAAATATTTCTACTTAGTGTTGGGAAATGGCTATGCAAGTTTGATAATGTGCACAAAAATTTCTACTGTTTGAAACATCTTGAGTGTTTCCATGAGTTATATTAAGTTTATATATGGAAAATAATCCCAACAAAGGTTCTTAAGTCCGGGCAGAAAGTTTCTTCAGATTATATGCATTTATCATTTTTCTTTCTAAATTTCACAAATCACTTTTAGGTTTTACCTTTTATGGCAAGACCATATACTGTAGGTCAAGACATTGCCATAGGATTTTTCTGCATTTGATGGTGAGTTATAACAACTAAACCCACTCTTTTGTCGAATAAGTACTGGGTATAAACTTTCCAAGAATATATGGGATGGGGTGGTGGGAATGGCTAGAGACCATTGGCATTTTGGCTTGCAAGAGAATAATATTTCTTCTTAGTGCTGGGAAATGGCTATGCAAGTTTGATAATGTGCACACCAATTTCTACCATTTGAAATATCCTGAAATGTTCTTAAAAATAATTAACAATTACGTCAATGTTGAAACAACCCATCTATTTATTGTGTATAGGTGGAATCTAGTCAATGTTCCATTCCTATCGGTATGCCTAGTTTTATGAATATCTTATCATTATTTAACGTACAAAATACAGTTTCCATTGATATTATTATTGTTAATCATGTTATTCTTGTTCCTTATGCAAAGTTCATGGCTTTTCAAGGTGTTGTTTTTTCGTGTGGTTTGGATAGTGTTCTAGCCACAATGCTCTTCCTTTAGGAGTGTTGTAGTTAGAACACTTTTCTTGTGACAAAGGGTTTGGAAGAGGCTTTGATGGCTAGTACGCTCAAACTTGTTTTCATTATTTTTTGAAGAAAGATATGGTAGAACATAAAAATAAAGAACCATTTCTCTACTTAACTCATCATTGTAGCTTTATTATCATATTTTTCTAGTTTGTTTTTAGGTGACTATTTATCCTAATTTCATAGTTGGCCAGGGACATCAACAAGTGAGTTATCTTGCCATTTTTGGTTTGTGAAAAATTCTAGATTTTGGTTGGTGTAGTTTGATATATTGAAACTGTACCTTTCAAAGTCTTGAGAAGGGAGAAACATTATGAAATCAGAGAAGTCCAAGTGACAGTTATGAAATTGTTTGTATGCCAGTATTTAATATTTATCATATTTTTGAATAATTAATTTGTTTAAGATACTTTCTTGTAGGATTTCAAAAATACGATTTTAGTCTCTATAAAGAATCAGACTTGATGATAAAACATGGCTGAAATAGTGCAAGCATACCTCATAATGAGGGAAACAGTCTCAAACATTTGGAGTCCTACTAAATGGGCCATCTAGGTGATTTAAAATTTAAGGATATCCTCTTTGGTGTCAATTCAAACAATCCATTGGTGGGTCAAAGTCTATAATTATAAGAAGCGACTGGTGCAGACCTCCCAAGATTTGCTGGTGAGGAATGCCCAAGTGACAGGGAGAATGTGGGTGCCTAATAATCATGGAGTTATGATTTAGCTAAAAAGGCACCCATATTTTAGTAGTATCAGATAGTCTTGGAGATATGCTTGAGCTGGAATGATATTATTTATAATGTTGTGGATTTTATCAATGTTTAACAATGCATGTCAAGAATCAAGATCTAAATAGATAAGACCATAGAAGGGATCAAATCCAGTGGCTTCCACTATAACATCAAGAGTATATCGAACAGCCTGTAAGTTAGATATACCATAAATTCTTGACTTAGCAAGAGCCAAGACTCCACGAGGGTGGGGGAGTCTACTCCTTGAGCCTTATCACAATAGGCCAAAGATGTCCATGTGAGATTTGAAATCGGGTGGAGGGGATAACATCCCATTGTGTCCCACTACACAAATTCCTAGTTCTACAGTTAGAAAAAGAAATCCCCTACAGGATTTGGCCCTAAGAGTAAAAGTATGTTGACGAAGTGGGAGCCTCACATTTGTATTTCCTTTCTCGTTAACAGAAAGTAATATCATATGGCTGGTTTGTGGGCAATGTAAATGATTTTGTACTGTTTTTGCATGTTTTTCTTCCATTCCACTTATCTTGCTAAAGTGTAATTTCACGCATAGATTTAATGGCAGTAAAACAATCTCTGAAGTGTTTGTCACCTTATGTCCAAGATCAGATTCTAGTCTCTACCTAAATTCATCAGTACTTCTTCACAGGGACCGATCGATGGGAATAGTCTTGTAATTAGTAAACTTTGTACTCTTTTAGTTTAGGATTGCTTATGACTTTGTTTTGTGAACATAACTTTTCATTGACATGACTTCAGGTACAGAGTTTCATAACCTATTAACTATAATCAAGGTATCTTGGGTACATGGATATGGTGTGTATGTGGGGAGATAGATATAGAGTACCCAATATGGATCCCCAAAACTTGGGCATGCAATATGGGGGATGATTAATGTTACACACAAATCAATATATGTCCATGCTTTTTTAAAAGAACTTGTATTAAAATAAAAATTACAAAATTATAGGAATTTTTTACACTGGAGTGCCACTGGAGTGTCACTGCTGTGCCAATCCACCCATATTATCTTTTAAAGATAGTTAAACTTTCTTCAACCATGTCTAATTATATCTAGGTAAACCATATGCTGCATTGGACTGAACCGGGAAGAAACTCAAACTACTAACAATTTTATGTTGATAGATTCAAATTCTAATGATTCAATCTTCACATTGTCCTCTGAATCTTCTTAGGATCCATTGTTTTGTTAGATATTTTTATTGCCGCATATCAGGCTCCTTTTTGAACTCTGATACGAGGTAAACACTGCCAACTCTATGCTCATTACTTAAATTCAAATCTTTGGTACCGTATAGATGACACAACAAAAACACAAGATTGCATAACAATGACCCAACTATCTTTACCAAAAAACAACAATTAGTAGTATGTGCTATGTAAACAATGTAAACTTTGAAATGGGAATTGATACAATTACCTATTTTTTTGAGGTAGTAAAAAAATCATCCAATTTTGAAAAGCTCTGATTTAGAATACATTTTTTTTTGGGAGCATATTTTTGACACTTCAAATTTTCTTATGTATTAAATATAAATATATTTTTTTAAATGTTAGTGATTTTCATGCTGATTTTGAAACATGTTGATGCAACATCAACCCCTTTTTTTAGAGGCCTTATTTTTTACACTTTAAGTTTTGTAATGTATGAAGTGTGGATATTTTTTTAAAATGTTGGGAATTTTCATGCGGATTTTGAAAAGCATCAACATTTTTTTTAAAGAAATTTTTGACACTTTAAATTTTTTTATGTCGTAATTATGCACAATTGTTTTTTAAAGGTTGATTACTTAACAAATTTTCTAGAAGTCTTATCTCTCTTTTTTTAAATGTTGATTACATAAAAATAAAAATATATATAAAAAAGAGACAAAAAAAACATAAAAATGTTAAAAAAAAAAAAAAAAAAAAAACACTATCTTGTAAAGGATAAAAAATTGAATAAAAAAAACAAAAATAGAAAAGAACTATAACAAAAAATAAAAAAAATACAAATTTTTTAGAAAACTAAAAAAATAAAATAAAATAGAAACAAACTTGATTAAAAAAAAGAAAAAAGAGAAGAAGAGACGAATTTAAATAATTTAAAAAAAATTAAAAGACTAAAAACATTAAAAAAATTCAAATTAAATAAAAACCGTAATTAATAAAAAAATTTTGAAAAATTAAAATTAAAAATATACTTAATTTTTTTTATTATTAAAAAGACTTTAGAAAAAATAAATAAAATTTAAAAATCGGAGACCCTGGGCTTAGAAGATCGTTCTCAGAATCGACCTGCTAAGCCCATGACCAACCAGCCCAGCGACCCAGCCTCCCTCGGCCTTCCTGGCCGATTCTCAGAATTAGCCTGCCGAGGGCCTCCGATTTTTAGTTTTTTTCTTTTAATAAAGTCTTGTTAGTAATTTGTTTTTATAAGTATGATTTTAATTTGAATGTTATCCAAATTTTTAATTAATTATGTTTTTTTTTTTTAATACAATGTTTTTATGTTGTTTTTTAATGTTTATATTTGAATTTTAATGTTTTTTTATTTTTTTGTTTGTTTGTTTTTTAATTATTTAAAATTGTTTTTATTTTTTTTTGTTAATCTTCTAATTTTTTTAAGTAGGTTCTTTTTTTTAATATTTTTTTGTATTTTTTTCATAGTTTTTTTTTTTCAATTTTTTTTTGAGCATGCTTATATATATATATATATATATATATAGAGAGAGAGAGAGAGAGAGAGAGAGAGAGAGAGAGAGAGAGATTTGGCCATGTTTTTTAATTTTCTTTTGTTCTAATATATATTGTTAGTTGCCTATTATTATTTTTTGACATTTTTGATGTTTTTATTTTTATGTTTCTCAATGTCTTATTTTTTGTCATATTTTTTTCCTTTTTTCCATGTTTTAAGATATATATTTTTATTTACTTATTATTACTTTTTTAACTTTCTATTTTTTTCTCTAATTTTTTTCAATGTTTTAATTTTTGTTTTCTTTTGTGTTTTCATTTTTATTTATTTATCATATTGTTTTGTTTTATTTTTCCTACATGGTCCATGTCGATCCCCAATTAGCGACCTGATCTCATTCTGTGTCAATTTGATTGTTGTTTTTAAAGTTTTTGCAATAAAGGATCGAGTCTGCCATCACAATGTGCCAATTTCATAGTTGATATTTAAGATTTCATTACAATGGATATAGTTTACGCACACTGTGTCAATTTGATGGTTGACTTTTAGACCCTTTTTTGCAATGTGTTAAGTTGTCTTAGGCTCAAATTTTAAAGTCGTCATATTTTTAACATTTGAAAAAGAAACTACTCTTGGTATAATGACTCTTTCATTAAGGTGTTCATTTTTAAAGTTTTTTAGTCATAATTTTTTTCCATAATGTCGTGATTGAAAAATTGTCAAAACTGTAAGGTTTTACAACATTTCAGTGTTCCATCATCAACATTTTTCGTTTTTAGGTTGTTTTTAATGTTTTTTTGGGTTTTTTGGCTAGAGTTCTCGTTTTGATTTTATAGTTCATGTTTTAAAGTTTACGTTGTTTGTAATTGTATAATGTAAGGTTAATTTAATTTCCGATGTCTTCTTGAAATTTTCTCTATTCTTTGGAATTTTTTAATATATGTTTCTTGCGGCTTCGAGCCCATTATTTCCTGCAAATTTGGGGGTAGCTTCTTTCTTCTGGTCACCTATTCTTGCATAGGTGTAACATAGGTGTTACATATGAGGAAAGGAAAATGTTCACTATGGTTTAACTACCTAATGGAGATAAATGAATTTTCCTTGTATATGATTCTAGCCACCAGCTTTTTGAGATAATGTTTGATAGTTCACACTAGTACAAAATGACTAATTAGTTACTAAAAAAAAAAACTTAAATTTGCATATAAATGATCAATTTTCAATCGATGACCAATAGTAGCTAATTTACAGTATCTTATAACGCGACCAACTTTTAGTCATTTTTAGCTTAGTCATTAATTGGTTTCCTCAATTTTACCATCTAGTAGTATATTTAGTCATTAATTTTTCATTGGTTTAGTCATTAATTGTCGGAATTAATGACCAAATGTAAAAAGAAATATATTACTATATGAATCCTCGAGAAAACCAATTAATTACCAAATAAAATGACGAAAATGTTGGTCGTGTTATAAGATACTGTAAATTAGCTACTAATAGTCATATATATGAAAATTTTAGTCGTAATTTGAAACCAATTAATGACCAAAGAAATATGAATAAATTGTAGTCGTGTTATAAGATATTGTAAATTAGCTACTCATAGTCATATATATGCAAAATTTAGTCATCATTTTAATAAAATTTTTATCATTTGCAGTAGTTGTTTATCTTTTTTTGGTATTTTCATATTTATTATATAAATGACTATTTTAGCAGTTTTTATTCATTTCATTTAATTTCATTCATAATCATTATAAACGGCTAATTTAGTCGTATATTCATCTTATTTGTGTTAATCATTAATTAATATAAACTACTAATATAGTAGTTTTAAATTGATTTTATGTGTTTATTATTAATCAACGTAAATTAATTAGTATGATTTTGTGACTAAATTTTTAAAAAATGCCATACAATGTGCATTTTTATCTAATATGATAACGCAAAATTACATATGTTAATTACAATATTAAATAATATCAAGTGCAAATAAAAATAATTTCAACCATATAAATTTTATTATATAAAATATCAAGTATTACAATATTGGTTTTCAACTTAATATCGGTTGGACTACAATTTACACATGAAAGATTTTTTCATCATTTAAAAGCATTATCACTGTGTTGCTAAAGCATTGAAAATGAATTCACCAACTCTAAGGGCTTGACCATCAGTCTTTATGAGTGTGTCTTATGCAAAATATATGCTCTAATGGCATCACTCTACAGATTCTCTTCTCTCTCTCAGTTTGCATTTGTCGCTCCAGTGTTATTGTTCTCCTCTTTTTTCAATTGTTGCTTCTTACCATAAATATTGAGTTCCTCTCTTGAAAAATGAAACAAGATACAATGCAAAATATAAGACATGAAATACGATGAATACTTGAATATAAAATAAAGTATACTATAAAAGATTTATACCACATATACCTCATCATTCGATAGTGGCCATTATGTGGCTAGATGACCTGTATAAACAAAGCAAATAAAACATCACCATAGAAAATAAAACCTTAGGAACTTAGTATTCAACCTTCATCAAAACCTTAGGCACAATCATACCAACTAAGTTACATGTTAAAAATATTAGGAAATAGTCTTCCAATGTTATTTCTTCCGAAAAGGTTTCTAATATTCAAAATATGGATCACAGAAGCTTGAATTCGAATAGGTAACTTGTGAAAACAAATGGAAAAAAGAAGACCAGTGTAAAAATATCCTTATTTCTTGTTCTCAAAGAGTCATGTTCCTTAAATTTGGATATTCTTTTGCCCACAGTAAAATTTCCTCGCTATTATGACCTATGTTTTTAGGATCATGAGATTAATCCAACATCATATTAGATTGTGGAAAAAAAATGATTCAAATTTCCAAGATAAGTACCTGACTTGGTTGAATGAAGGTGCTAGATGTGAGTAGTGTCAAGACCTTAGGGAAGTAGAACACTATGGCATAAGAAAATATATCACCACTTGTCCACTTAAAGAAAAAATTTCAATCCCACAATGGCCTCCGTGAGTACATTTCGTTGGATGGATATCACACTTTGAGAGATGACTATTTAATACAATGAGAAGTGTACATATATTGTCACAATGCTCCTCACAGTTAGGCCTATAGTCCTATAATATTAGTCATATTATATTATTTAATTATAAATTATGACTATTAGATAATTATTAGTTTGAATAATTAGTCTCAAATTGCGTTTTTTGTATTTCTGTATACATGAAAATATTTGGAAAAAAATAAGGTACTTTTTATGACTAGTTAATTTCAAGGGAATCTAAATACACAAGAAATTATGGTGCCTCGGTGTTTCTCTAGTGGTTATTCGCTCATTGTACCAATTACGCCCATGTCCTCTACTTCTTTTGGTGAATTCCTCTTTGATGATGTCTATTGCCAATGCAATGAACAATTATCCTCGATGTTTTTTGAGCCAAAGGGAAGCTCCACAAGTAACAACCAAAAATTAGCCTCAAATATATTATTGGGGGCCAAAAATGCAGGAATTATATGACAAGCCAAGAAACATTTCACGTTAAGTGTCAAGTAGGGACAGTTAAAGTTAGTCATCCATTAATATCACCTTTGAGAGTGCTTAGTAGTTAATACTTCCTATTACACACACAGTAGATCACCAAATTCAAGGATAACAATATAAACACAACAAAAATGAAATTAAAAGAAATGCTAGGAAGTCAAATGTGACTAATCTTGAGTCAATAAAATACCTAGCCCTTCACATTAGCAAGGCATTCTTAGGCAGTAAAAGATAAAATCCTCCATTGCATCACTTTCACCTTTTATTTAATTTTTTTAATTGAGAACATAACTTCCAAAAAAAAAATCATTGAAAAAGTTCTCAAAATCCTAGAAAATTCTTGAGTGATTATCGTATCAATTAAACAAAAAGCCAATTGTTCAATATGATTTTAACTTGCAGAATATATTGAAGAACATGAAGCTTTCTCATCCCTTTCTCCTAATCAAATTGTAATCCATGGGTTCTAATCAAGTAAACAATTTCCCTCCAAGATAGTTAAGAGATCACTTTGGAGAAGGAATTCTAAAAGCATTGGGATAGTAGAAATGGAATTAATTAGGAGGAAAATGATCAAGGCCTTCCGAAGATCCTAAGGGGTTAAGCTACAAATACCACCGTGTATGTTCAAAACTGATGCCCTCATCATGCATTGGATTCCAAGGTTCCCGAAGAAATGTTCACTAGTAAGAAACCCGATGTCTCCCATTTTAGAATATTTGGAAGTCCCATATATTTTCATGTGCCGAAAGAGAAAATAAGAAAATTGGGTCCATCTAGGAAGAAAGGAATCTTTGTGGGCTATAGTGAAAATCCTAAGGGATATAGAATTTATGTGGTTGGTCAAAAGGAATTTGAGATAAGTCATGATGTCACCTTCAACGAAGATATGGCCCTCAGGAAGATCAACAACCTTCCTATCCTAAGGAAGGACAAAGAAGCTAACACCGGAAATCAAGGTGTAAAAGAAGACGAAACAATGCATGATGTTGATAAACCTATGGATCCTATTGATCCTCCTCCTCATGAACCCTCATCCTCCAAAAGGAGACCCTCATGGCTTAGGGAGACTCTCGAAGATTCTGAGAGACACATTGCACCAAGGGGGACTTTCCATGAAAGCAAGAAGCCAAACAGGTATCAAGGATATTTGATCGCCATGAGCACTATCATTCAAAATGAGCCTTCATCATTCAAAGAAGTCGTGAATAATCAAGTATGGAAGGATGCTATGAATGAAGAATACGAGTCAATTATGGAGAATGATGTCTAGAATGTGGTCCCTAGGCCTTAGGAAAAATTGGTTGTCACCTCTATGTGGCTCTACAAAATCAAGAATGGAGTTGATGGAAGTGCAGAAAAGTTCAAGGGTCGATTTCTTGCTCGAGGCTTCTCTTAAAAAGAAGGCGTAGATTATGATGATATATTTGCACTTGTTTCCTGATACACCACCATCCAATCGATCATAGCCCTTTCTCTCTCGCAAGGATGGAACCTACATCAGATGGATGTCAAGACTGCTTTCTTGCATGGTTCAATCAAAGAGGAAGTATGTGTGTAACAATCCAAGGGGTTTGAGGTTCATGAGTGGGAATCTCATGTATGCAAGTTGAAGAAACCTCTCTATGGATTGAAGCAAGCACTTCCAGCTTGGCATGAGAGGATTGATAGCTATCTAATGAAGCTGGGATTGAATAGAAGTGAAGTTGATCTAAACCTTTACTTTAAGGTTGAAAATGATAAACTTCTCATTCTGGTACTTTATGTGGATGACCTATTTATGACAGGTGCAAAATCTCTCATTCAAAAATGTAAGAGGGAGTTGGCTTCTGAATTTGAGATGAAGGACCTAGGACCAATGCACTATTTCCTAGGATTGGAGGTTTGGCAAAAGGCAGGTGAAATTTTCCTCTCTCAAAGAAAATATGTTGTGAAGATATTGGAAATATTTGGGATGGTGCACTGCAACTTGTGACTACTCCGATGGAACTTAACTTTAAGATGTTATGTGGTAGTGCTTCTAGACCTGAATTGGGAAATGCTTTTGAGTATCGTCAACTCATAGGAGCACTGTGTTCTTGGTGAACTCTCATTCGGACATATGTTTTGCAGTTAAAAAATTGAACCAATATATGGTTGAGCCTCATCATATACATCTGATTGGTGCCAAGAATCTTATGAGATATCTTTGGGGCACAATCACTCATGGACTGAGATACACTACTGGAGATGTGAGGTTGCATGGTTATTCTGATGTTGATTGGACTAGAAGTGTGGTGGATTGTAAGAGCACTTTTGGATGCTATTTTTCTTTGGGTCTGCTTTGATATCTTGGATGAGCAGGAAGAATAAATTGGTTGCCTTGAGCACCGTCGAGGCCGAATACATTGCTGTTAGTATGGCCTCCTATGAAGTTGCCTGGTTGAGGAAGCTCTTGAGTGAGATGTTTGGACATGTGCTAGATACCACCATGATCCTTTGTGACAACCAAAGTGGCATCTGATTATAAGAGAATCTTTTGTTTCATCGTCGCTCCAAGAATATAGATATCAGGTACCACTTTATTTGAGATATGGTACAACAAGGAGCAATAAGGCTCCATCACATTGGGACTCATGAGTAGGTTTCTAGTATTCTAACAAAGCCCCTAGGGAAGGTGAAGTTTTTGCCATTCCAAGAATGACTTGGAGTCATGGAGAGACCTTCTTATGAGGGTCCTGTATGAGATGGACATTGAGCTCTGGGAGCTCCCGGGGGCTTAAGGTACTTCCTAGAGTGATGAGCAACCATAGGGTGAGTGGTTCAGCCTTCCCATTGTGGTTTGATGTGTACAGGGTAAGTGGTTAAGCCTTCCCCTACAATACTCCTTAGCGACATGTAGGCAGGATGGGTGGTTCATCTTTCTCCTGCTGAGACATCCTACCCATGCAGTTAGGGACTCATGGGAAGTACCTCTCATCTTTCCAATGAGTAGGGAAATGAGGATAGGGACCATAGTACTATCGATGGATGCATCATGTATTACCATACTCCCGATGCTAGGATGACAGATATTGATCTACGATCAATTGGAATTGACTTCGGGTTAGTAAGAGTGGTATGAGGAACTCTCTTTTGATTGGAACTGACTTCGAGTCAGTAAGAGTTGTATGACACACTCTCCTTTGATTGGGACTAACTTCGGGTTAGTAGAGAATGGTATGATACATTATCAATCACTTCTTCTTCTTCATAGTTCAATAGAGTAGAGCAGTGCATTGATGGCAGAGATATTACAGATTGGCAGATGGATTAGCAGATGGAGTTCTCCCTAGTTGAGAGGGAGTGTTAAAATTGGAAACTAGGGCCAAAATACACATGGTTCATTTTATTTATGACAACTGATATTTTTTTGGATTCCTCACTCTTAGAGGTGTAGGATTGATCTAAATATCACCCAATTCTAACATGTACAAATGAAGTTATGAATTTATTTTGATCATGGTCAAATTGTCAAGGTCGACCAACAAACTTATGTAGGCTCAAAAGCCCAACAAGCACGTCTATTCATCCTCAACATTGCATATATATAGAAGGTGTCTTAGCCTCATTTGGACACACTCATATTGACACTTATCTCTCTCTTCTCGTTGATTGGGTACAGATTTCTAGGCCCCTCTCTCTCTCCACACGTCTGAAATTTCAATTGACCAAAATTTCAGGAAATTGAATTTCTAGATAGTTTGACCAAGTGCTGACCAGCATGCGTTGACCTCCTTTGAATACGTTTTTGTGAGGGCTATCTCTATTTTGGAAGGCCACATTTCTGGGCATAAAAATCAGGGCTAAACGTTGACTATTGAACAACATTTACTGCTGCTAGGGCTGACCACAACTGGGTTGTTTGACTAGACTTTGACTAGACTGAATTTGACTGTTTTGAGGGCTATTTTATCTTGATGTTTGGAGATTGAAGTTTACTGAAGTTGACTGATTTGCTGAGGGTCAAATCTTCCATGTCGAACAACGTTGACTTTTCTCGTTAGGGCTCTTTTTCTGCTGTTATAAATTATCATATCTGTAAATTATACTATCTCTCTTTGCTGTACTATTGAAGACTAAAATAAGAATTGATCAAGCATTTCCCCACATTGTGTTTGTCCCTGGCTGGTGCCACATCTTGTGTCCTCTTGTCTTGGCTTGTCTTCTACTATTTATCTTTATGTTCTATCTGCATTTTACTATCATGTTGATGTGATTGCTAATATGGATATTGATACTGGGCTAATAAAGAAATTGAAGTAAAATTTCTCTAAAGCATAGAACATACCATTGTTTCCTAAAATTAACAAGATGATTGGTGTCATAAAATGGTGCATTGCATCCTTCAATATATGTCACAGAAATCCTCTCATCTACAACAATAAGAGTCCTCTCACACTTCCTGAGCTCCATCTCATTCATCCTGAAATAAGTGGATATTTCCATGGGTGATAAAGTGTGATTTGGGATTTAATAGAAGGAGTTATCACTAAAAAGAAATAATACAATGCAACATAATAGATATCAGCATTAGGAACAACCCTGCCAAGCTACTTCCTAACTAGATCAATATACTCCTAAATTACCTCTTATAACGAGCAAAAGATAAGCTCAACTACCTATAGAGTCTACCTATGCATGGTAGAAATGAAAATACTGTTAGAAACAACATCTACAACAACATTTGTCAATCTCTTCTTCTAGTCAAGGGCATGCAAATCTTTTGAAAAGTATCAAGTAGGTCTGGGTCCACCTCATCCAAGCTCCTTTTCTTCTTTTAATCTCTCTGTTTAGGTTTAGAATAATAGCAAACATATTGGAAATTGATGGGTGGGAAAAAGTTATTAGGCCATTTGGGTTCTTCCATTTTTAATCATTCTTTGTAAGCATTGAGTCTAAATTGAAAAAGGCATTCAGGTTCCTTCCTTTTAGTTGAAATTAACCAAATCTTTGGATAGTTGTAAGGTTTAATGGATCTAAGTATATTCTACTTAAAATATAGTAACATGGTTTAAAACTATAGGCATTGAGATCAGAATCTAAGGTTGAAACAGAAAATATTTTATGTTCATGATTACAAAAAAAATTAATTTCGTGTAACAAAGTTTGAGGAAGGTCTACTATTTGCATCCTACCAGAAAATTGAGATCAGAATCTAAGGATGAAATGTAAAATATTTTACGTTCATGATTACAAAAAAATTAATTTCTTGCAACAAAGTTTGAGGAAGGTCTATTATTTTCATCCTACCAGAAAATTTACTTGCATCACTTGAACCCTTTGAACTTGGGCATGGTAGAGTCCATTACACAAACAATCAACCATTAAAAAGAAAGGTGAAAAGAAAAAATAAAATTTCAAGCATTCTGACCCTAGAAAAGTTAGAGAGGAGCTAACTCATCTGTACAATAAGGACATGCAAAATACTTGTCCATTGTTTTTTGATGAAATGTTGGCCGGAATTAAGATCTGTATTATCATAACCATTAAACCCTTTGTCTAAGAATGACGTGCAAAATGCTTAATTTTTCATTGTTAATTATTAAACCCTTTGTACAATAAGGACATGAAAAATTCTTATTTGTGCATTTCCTTTTGATGAATTGTTGGCCGCAATCAAGATATACATTATCATAGTCATTAAACCCTCAACTCTAGATGAAATTTATGCTTTGATCATATAAACCATTGAAATTTTTTACCCTATTTACCCATAAGAACAAAAATCATCTTTAGTAAAAAGGGAGAACTCTCCAGAGTCCAAATTCATACCCATATGCAAATGGCCAAAATATTACACTATCATAATCATTAAAACCTCAACTCTAGATGAAATTTATGCTTTGATCATATAAACCCTCACCTATTTACCCATAAGAACAAAAATCATCTTTAGTAAAAAGGAAGAACTCTCCAGAGTCCAAATTCATACCCATGTGCAAATGGCCAAATCTCCACACCCAATGACCTTGCGCGCCCTCCATTTAATCGTTGATGCTCTCCTAAGGTGTTTCCCATGCAAACTCCATCTGGGGTTTGAATCCAAAGAAATCCATAGATCACGTTGATGGTCTTCCTTCTTCTACAATTTCCACGCATATATCAACAAGGCTGAGTAAATTGCAGTGCTACAATGTCATGTTGTAATCAGCGTTAAACTAGAAATGAAAAAGAAAAGAAATATTCATAATGGAAAAAATAAAATAAATATTTATAATATAAAATAAAATACATAAATTGCAATTGGCTTAAATGATTTAATTTTAATAGGAATTTGTTATTTTTGGGTAAGATGTTAAATTAAAAAGAAGAATAAGAAGAAGTTAAAAATGATATTGGAATGAGTGTAAACATGTAAATATGGCCCCAATTAATAATAAAAAGTTAAATTAATAAAAATAATAAAATTGAATTTGTTATATTTCGATTTTGTTATTAACTTGTGAAGAGGCTTTGTTACAATACCATGCGCGAATACCATGTCTTATCAATATGACAAGTACAGAAACCATAACTTATTTCACAACCAAAATATTTTATAACAATATGACAAGATTCTTAACCGTGAATATTCACCCCCACATTACGGTAGATATTATTAACTTGTAAAAAATAGTCTTTGTTACAATACCATCTGGAAATACCATGGATTATCAATACCACATGCCCAAAAACCATAAATTATTTCACAATCAAAATATTTTATAACAATATGACAAGATTGTTAAACATGGATATTCACCCTCAATTTACCATGGATATTAATTAGTTTTCTTACGATACCGTGACATATCAGGACGACATGCCAAAAAACTATAACTTATTTCATAGTAAAAATATTTTCTTTTAATTTATTTTTAAAACATTTTTTTATTGAATTTAAAAGGGAAAATGTTACAATTTGAGATATATCTAAACCCTCTATCCTCATGACTACTAAAAATATTCCCACGGAAATTAAATTAAGGTTTAAATAAAATTATGCTAATATGGATCTATGCCAGTGCTATATATATATATATATATATATATATATATATATATATATATATATATATATATATATATATAAAGAACTGACATAGATCCATCTTAGCTAAGGATCCAAGGGATGAGAGCAAGCAAATTGACTAATTATAATAGATTAAATATACTGCATGATTTTTAAATATTTTCATTATTTTATTTGATTTATCCAAAATATAGGTTTAATATTTTACAACCAATTAAGTTTTTTTAATTTAGATAATTTCTTAAAAAAAATAAGATGTGACCAAATTTAAGAAAGAGTTGGGGAGGGAGTGGAGAGAGGGAGGGAGATAGCAAAAAATTTGGATGTCAGAGAGAGGGGGAAGAGAGAGTGGTGGGGGGGGGAGAGAGAGAGAGAGAGAGAGAGAGAGAGAGAGAGAGAGAGAGAGAGAGAGAGAGAGAGAGAGAGAGAGGGAAGAAAGAACAAATACATAGAGAGATAGAGGTGGAGAGAGAGATGATTGAGAAGAGAGAGATGGAGAGAGATTGAGGGAGAGAGGAGAGGTGGGAAGAGAAAGAAGAGGAGAGTATAGAGATAGGGAAAGAAGGGGAAGGGAGAGAGATGGAGAAGGACAGGGAGGGGGGGAGATAGTGATAGAGTTGGACATAAGAGAGAGGGAGAGTGATTTGGGGGGAGAGATAGAGGGAGGTGGGAGATAAGGGATAGAGAGGAAAGAAGATAGAGATGGCGAGAGAGAGATGGAATTGGAGGGGCCAGGAGAGGGATGGAACAAGAAAAACATAGAGGGAGAAAGGTGGAGAGAGAGAGGGGGTGACAAGGGAGTCATGGAGAGAGAGTGTGGGAGAGAGGAGAGTGGGAGGGAATAGAGAGACGGATGTAGATAGAGAGGGAGAGAAGGGGAACAGAGAGATAGACAAAGAAGGGGAAGAGAGGGAGAGAGAGTGTGTGTATGTTTGGGTGGTGAGATAGAGAGAGGGAATAAGAAAGAGACACAAATACAAATATATATATTATATAGTGTTATATAACCAACCTAGATTCATATTAACCCCATAACTATCAAGTGTCGAGAGGGATCCAATCTCTATAGGTGCAAACATTTCCTCAATTTTTTCACTAGAAAAAAAAGTTTGCACGTCGAGAGATTAGATCCCTCTCGGTGCTTGATAGATGTAGGGTTAAGATGGATCCAGGTCGGTTAATATGATATTAAAGTTGTTTTTATTTGATATTATAATATTAAAAATAAAATTTCTCTTAAAATTAATTTCAAATTGGAACTAGATCAAATTAGATTCAATGAATAGATTTTTAAAAAATAGATAAAATAAATTTCTTATTTAAAAAGATATTTTTAAAATTACAAATTATTAGAGATAAATAATGCAAAGTTGGCTCACCTATACACCATGTGAGGATGAAGAAGTGTTTAAGGAAGGATAATCTTTCAACCAATCTTTAACAACCTTTCAATCCCCTATCACTTGTAAGTTTAGATTGCTTGACACAATTAAGAAGACTAACATAAAAAAATGATTCATATTATTGTATTACTTGTTAGGTAGTTGTATTTTTGTTCTTAGACTAAATTAGTCATTCATGTTAGTCATTTTTAGTTGTATTACTTATTAGCTAGTCACATATTTTAACCTACAACTAAATTAGTCCTTTACGTTAGTAGTTTTTAGTTCGATCACTTAATATTTCTCATCTTTGGTAGTATTTCACTTGGAAAAGCTATGGTGATTAACGTTTTTAGTCACATAGTGGCTAATTTCTCATTTTCTACTAGTTTCATATCATTAATTATGTCACATTTCCTTTTATTTCTTTTCCAAGGAAAACCTTGTGGAACCCCTCCCTATTCCTTACAATATCTAGATGGACAGTGGCTCAACTTCCAACAAAAATAACTATTGTAGCCCCAAGGGATTTGACCAGGTTTGAACTTATGACCTAGGGCCTTGCCATTGACACCATTCTTTTGGTATATGGTTCAACCATTTAACTTATCCCTTCAGGCTATATTTATATTTGAAAAATACATTTAATATTTAGAAACATTGACTCAAGAAGTGGAGGGGTATATACAATGGACTTATTTCATCTTCCATAGAGCTACTAGAGTTGGAGTAAAGTCAAAATAATATATATAATGTAGAGCTTGAACATCGTTGATCAACAAGGCACCCTTGGCCAACAACTTGGGATGTACCTCATCAACCCATATGGTGCAAAAAATGAACAAATACATGGCTCAAAAACATACTTATACCTAATATTCCAAAGGGTGAATAAGGAAAAAACTTTCAAGCACTATCAAATCCCAATGAAGGATGAGAAAACTAGATAATTGCAATCTCCAAACAATGTGGCACATCAGTGAAGCTTTTCTTGAAGAAGAATATAGTAATGGTCTTGAATGAATGCCTAATGACTCTTGGAAAATTGACACTTCGAAAGGAGGCATTTCATCATTTCATCATGTTTTCTCCCATAGTAGCACCTTATATGGTCATGTGGGAGGGCTTCAAATGCAGCTTTTAAAGGCGGATTTGGGCTTTAATCAATGTGCCAATGTTAAGTTCAAAAAGAAATCTATGAATCCTAGAAACCACTACTAGAACAGCAACAACTTCTGCTGCTTGTTGACATTCTGGTTTTAGGCTAAAGACATTATATATTTACACACAAGGCAACGTATTCCATAATGCACACTTGTCTCAATTTGGGCAATCTAAGACAAGGCTCCTAAACTCTACAGGTCTAATAGGTAAAGTTTATTTAATGCTTGTTTCAATGCCACAAGTGAAGAAATTTTTTGCTAAGCAACAAAAATCATCATCAATCGTGTCAAACATGGCCTTGTAAATTCACAAAAAAGGCCATCCATGCTTGGTGATTTTATATTCTTCATGGAGTTAAGGGTTGAAAAAACTCCTTTTTCAAAAAGTCACTATCTAACCTGTATGTGTTGCTAATAGAATCCTTGTGTGGGATAACCCTACAACAAGCATTCCTAGCATTCACAGTCCACCACGTGATCAATCAAAGCATACAGAGAAAAATAGTTTAAAAATGAGTCCCAAACATACCTTTCACTTTAGTATGAACCTCAAAAAGATATCCATGTGCCGAAACTTCTACTTTCCTCTTTAGAAAGTCAAAATAGAAGTTATAACCTTCATCCCCCTCTTAAATCCATTGGTGTTGTATATGGACCCAAGGAGTGCTAGCAATATATGGCTCTCTTTTTCAAATTGTCATCTTCAGCTGAGTAACATCCATTTGAAGGGTAATATCATGGAGATATTTCTCATGAAAGATGTGCACCTCCTCAAGTCTATGTTGAGCCTCACATAGTTCCTTTCTCCTTTTGCATAGCAGCATGTAGCGTCACCCTCTCATGAGCTTAAAAATTTGGCATACAATAGCCTCCCACCAAAGAATTCACCCTCTCATGAAAGATGTGCACCTCCTCAAGTATATGTTGAGCCTCACGTAGTTCCTTTCTCCTTTTGCAGAACAACATGTAGTGTCAGCCTCTCATGAGCTTAAAAATTTGGCATACAATAGCCTCCCACCAAAGAATTCAACCTTTCTTTCCAAAGGGCCCAAGGGTTTCCAAACTCTCTGAACAAGGGCATGCAAATCCACTAAATCTAAGTGACAAACATTTAACAAAGTGGAATGCGCCAAGTGAAATGAATTACTTTTTGAGATGATATTTTGATTAAGAAAATGATCGGAATTCACTACATCCATTAACCCATGAAACTAGTTGGTTTCTAGCATTTTATCTAACAATTTTAATCATAAAATTGTTGTTAGACATCTTATATGGTAAATACTTGTGCATGTATAGGTGGAATCTAGTCAATGTTCCATTCCTATGTGTATGCCTAGTTTTATGAATATATTATCACTATTTAAGGTACAAAATACACTTTCCATTGATATTATTATTTTTAATGGTGTTATTCATGTCCCTTAGGCAAAGTTCATGGCTTTTCAAGGTGTTATTTTTTCAATGTATTTAGTGTTAGTTTATTGGTGTGGTTTGGATAGTGTTCCAACCACATTGTTATTCCTTTAGGAGGTTTTTATTTCGAACACTATACAATAACATCATGTATAATAAAAAATTCCATCCTTCAGTGGTCTATACAATAATGTTGAGGGTACACTAGTATTTGTGGAGGAGAGAGATATGGTTATCTAGCGTACACTAGTGTTATCTTTTCCACATACTGTCACAAGTGCACAAATACTAACTCACTCTTGTTTTTACCTGGATAATAAAATGATGACAACTTTGTATTTTACAGTGACAAGGATAACTATGTATTGGAGCTACACCTTGAGCCCTTTGATGCATCCTTTCCTTGGCCAAGATGACCATCTTCCATTGGAAATGGAGTTAAATTTTTGAATCGACATTTCTCTTCAAGACTATTTCATGATAAAGAAATCATGCAACCATTGTTGGATTTCCTTCGAGCACACAAATACCACAGCTAGGTCATTTTTCTTTTTTTTGGCTAATATATTGCATCATTGTGTTTGATAGTTAATTCATTATTCTTATATGCACAATACATTTCTATTAAATATAAGAGAAGAATGACATGAATGTTTTAGAGATATATAATATGAATTGATTAAAATTTCACAGGGCTATTTCAATTCTCATTTTTCTATTTCACTTCTTTAGAGAAAATTATATATTCAAATATAAAACTCAAATCAAATTAAAATAAAGAAGCCTAATTATGAAGATGTTTCTTTCTCCACACCCTTATAATATTATTTTACTTGAATTTCACTGATAATAACTTGGATTTATATATTACTTCTAGCACCAAATTGACATCACGGTAAACATATGAATATCCCATTAAGTATGACCTAAAGATGATTCAAAGAATCTCACCTTTCACTAAGCACATGGCAAAGTAATTTCTGAGGTGTAAAGTTTTACTAGAGGCATTGTTTGTTTGTTTGTTTGTTTTGGTTAGAAAAGGGTTTTCTCTTGGTTTTATGTGACTTTCAATTTATAAATTCTAACATGTTGATAAATGGGAAAGAATAATGTGTGACATTTATCTTGCAGAAATTGATGTTGAATGAAAAGATACAAAATTTAACCAAGATACAGTCCGATTTGGTAAAGGTAGAGGAACATCTTAAAAAGTTGCCTAAGAATACACCATATACAGAGTTTGAACACAAGTAATATACAACTTTTTATTTTGTAGATATGTTATTTTTTCTATCCAAGATATCACAACAAGAAAAATATTGATATTGTAGGAATTGATTGAGGTCCTCATTCATGTTGATTTTTCTAATGTCCTACTTGATTGATACCTTCTCATGACATGAAGGCTTTAAATATGAATTAATATGTTCCTGAAACACATCATATTCAAAATTTATAGATATAAAATATGAAAACAAATATTAATGCCTTCGTTTGATTTTTACTTGAATTTGGTATAGGCAGGTTACAATAAATGGGATTGGAAAAAGGATGGGGAGACAATGCAAAGCATGTCTTGGATATGATTCATTTGTTGTTGGAGATCATTCAGGCAACTAACCCATTGACTTTGGAAATATTTATAATAGGGATTCCTATGGTTTTTAATGTTGTTATTTCTAATAGGGATTCCAGACAAGACACCGATGGATAGGTAAGCATAATTGTTATTCTTGCAATGTTCATTCCATGATATCCTCTCTTTATTGTTTGATTGTGCTTTGAATGTTTCCTTTGATTTTGTTGTATTTCAACTATGAAATTGAAAATACTTGGTATCATGTCCATTTTAACAACATCCAAAGCTTGAAGATGAAATCAGTATTACACAATATTGACTGAAATCCTTTTAGTTGTTTTTTGTTAAAATATTTTCATGACTATTATAAAAGTTTGTTTTTATGTTGTTGTTTAAGCATATGTTGTCTATATACTTGATCAAGTTCACGCATTAAAGAATGAAATGTTGTTGCCATAAAATGACAAGGATTAGACATAACACCTCAGATTATTTGTTTTCACACATTTTCTACAACTTGATAGCATGTTACTTAGATGACATGATTTTGCCTACGTTTTCCCTTAAGGTTGAATATGAAGTTACTAAGGTGTTTTTTTTCTATCGTGAAATTCTATTTTTTTTGTTTATACAGGTCATCTAGCCACATAGTGGGCACTATCTCCCAACTCAGGAAAATTTGTTCAAGTTTCTTGCATTTTTTGGGGAAAAATGGCCTTGACATTGTTGATGTTGAGGTATATGTCATATAAATATTTTATAGTCTACTTTAGTTTATATTCCAATGTTCATCATATTTCATGTCTTATATTCTGCATTCTATCTTCTTTCGTTTTCAAAAGAGGAACTCAATATTGATGGTAAGAAGCATGAATTGGAGGAAAATAATAACACTAGAACAAAAAATGAAAAAGAGGGAGAGAGAAGAGAATCGGTATAGTGATACTCTTAAAGACAATATCTTGCATAAGACACACATAAAGACTGACGATGAAGTCTTCGGAGTTGGTGAATTCACTTGCAATGCCTTGGCAACACAATGATAATGTTTTGAAGTGATGAAACAATAATTCAAGTGTAAATTGTAGTCCACCCAATATTAAGTTGGGAAATCATATTGTAATACTCGACATTTCATATAATATAATTTAAGTGGTTGAAATTATTTATAGTTGTACTTGATATTATTTAGTATTGTAATTAACATATGTAACATTGCATTTTCATATTAGATGAATATGCACATTGTACAATATTTGTTTTTAATTTAGTCACAAAATCATACTAATTAATTTATGTTGATTAATAATGAGCACATAACATCAATCTAAAACTACTAAATGAGTAGTTTATATTTATCAATGATAAATACAAATAAAATGATTATATGACTAAATTAGTCATTTATAATGATTATTAATAAAAGTAAATGAAGTGAATATAAACTACTAAGTCAACCATTTGTATAATGAATATGAAACTACCAAAAAATGATAAATGACTACTGCAAATGATAAATTCATGATTACAAATGATGACTAAATTTTGCATATATACGACTATTAGTAGCTAATTTACAATATCTTTAAACACAACCAAAATTTAGTCATAATTCTTTGGTCATTAATTGGTTTCAAACGATGATTAAAATTTTCATATATATGACTATTAGTAGCTAATTTACAATATCTTATAATATGACCAACATCTTGGTCATATTTTCTTGGTCATTAATTGGTTTTCTTGGGTGATCATATAATAATATGCTTTGTTGTGTATTTGGTCATCAATATTGACAATTAATGACTAAATCAATGACTAAATTAATGACTAAATATACTACTAGATGATAAAATTGAGACTACCAATTAATGTCTAAGCTAAAAACGACTAAAAGTTGGTCGCGCTATAAGATACTGTAAATTAACTACTATTGGTTTTATATCCAAATTTTAGTCATTTTTCTAGTAACTAATTAGCCACTTTGAACTAGTGACCACTAGTACAAAATCGTTAATTAGTTACTAAAAAAAACTAAAATTTTCATATAAACAACCATTTTCAGTCAGTGACCAATGGTAGCTAATTTATAATATCTTATAACACGACCAACTTCTAGTTATTTTTAGCTTAGTCATTAATTGATTGTCTCAATTTTATCGTGTAGTAGTATATTTAGTTACAAATTTGGTTATTAATTTAGTCATTGATTTATTCACTAATGTCACAATTATTACCAAATATACAACAAAATATATTACTATATGATCACTCGATAAAATCAATTAATGAACAAATAAATTGACCAAAATGTTGGTCGTCTTCTAATATACTATAAATTAGCTACTAATAGTCATATATATGCAAATTTTTAGTCATCATTTGAAACCAGTTAATGACCAAAGAAATACGACTAAATTTTGGTCGTGTTATAAGATACTATAAATTAGCTACTAATAGTCATATATATACAAATTTTAGTCGCCATTTGTAATCACAAATTTATCATTTACAGTAGTCATTTATCTTTATTTGGTAGTTTCATATTGATTATATAAACAACTAATTTAATAGTTTATATTCATTTCTTTTACTTTCATTAATAATCACTATAAATGAATAATTTAGTCGTATAGTCATTTTATTTATGTTCATTATTAATCAATATAAACTACTAATTTAGTAGTTTTAGATTTATTTTATATGTTCATTATTAATCAACATAAATTAATTAGTATGATTTTGCGACTAAATTAAAAAAAATGTCATACAATGTGCATGTTCATCTAATATGAAAACGAAAAGTTACATATGTTAATTACAATACTAAATAATATCAAGTGCAACTATAAATAATTTCAACCACATAAATTATATTATATGAAATGTCAAGTATTACAATATGAATTTCCAACTTAATATTTGTTGGACTATAATTTACACATGAAATGTTGTTTATGTTGGACATTAGATAAACCAATGCTCCTTGTGTGTTTCGAGGGATGGACTAATAACCTCTCATGGATCCTTATCTTCAGTGAAGTGATGGTTGACTGATTACACTTGTGGGTTTTGGTCTAACGAGAATGTGAATATTTCCAACAAGTGCTATCAGAGCGTAGGTCACAAGTTCTATGCACACCCATCTGGTGTTGGGGGGGAGAATCTTGGAAATTATATAAACCAATGCTCCCAGTGTGTTTTTCATCATGGACTAATTGCCTCTTGTGGATCCTTATCTTTGACGATGCGATTATTGACTAACACTTGCGGGTTTCGGTATAATGAAAATTGTGATTCCCAACAGTATCATCACTTCAAAACATAATCATTGTGTTTCCAAGGCATTGTAGGTGAATTCACCAACTCTAAAGACTTGACCATCAGTCTCTATGTGTGTGTCTTATGTGAGATATTGGCTCTAAGGGTATCACTAGACTGGTTCTCTTCTCTCTCGTTTTTTTCATTTGTTACTCCAATGTCATTGTTCTCCACTTTCTTCAATTCCTACTTCTTACTATCAATAGTGTGTTCCTTTTTTGAAAACAAAGAAGTTACAATGCAGAGTGTAAGACATGAAAGATAATGAACACTAGAATATAAACTAAAGTACACTATAAAGGATTTATACGACATATACCTCAACATCAAGAATGTCAAAGCCACTTTTCCCCATAAAATTAAGAAACTCGAACAAGTTTTCTTTAGATGGGAAATAATGGCCACTATGTGGCAAAATAACTTGTATAAACAAAGAAATTAAAATTTCACCATGGAAAATAACACCTTAGTAACTTAGTATTCAACCTTTAGGGAAAGCTTAGGCACAATCATGGCAACTAAGTTACATGCTAAAAAATTCAAGTTGTAGATAACTTGTGAAAACAAATAATCTGAGGTGTGATGTCTAATCCTTGTCATTTTATTCGCAACAATGTTTCATTCTCTAACACATGAACTTGGTTAAGTATATAAACAACATGTGTTCAAATAACAAGTTATATGCTTGAAACATATGGCAGAAATTAAGCAATGAAAATGGGACAAATCAAGCTCCAAAAGGTTATATGCACATCCTTGAATGTCACATACTTTCCTTTACAAGACTTAACCCTATTATAGAAAGAAAAGTTGAAAAATATGATAGAAGGGCAACCTAACATGACAACAATAGCTTGTCAGGTAATCCAAATTTTCGAAAGTCACAGGTCGAATTAATTTGAATTCTCAACAAAAGAGCTTAACTAATTATTGGGGAAGGTGACCGATCAACATTTACAATCAAACTTCAATAATAAACATCATTCATGCTAGAAGGATCCATGCAAAAACAATGACTGTGAAAAAGATATATCTAAAATAAAAGTTGGTTATTTACTCATCCAACTATATGAGTGGCAAACTAAATGTTTCATCTTTTCCCCCCTCTTCTAATGTTCATGGATATAAAACTACCCAGTTTATGCCACCATTTCCACATAAAAAAGATAATCGATGCATTTCCTTCATTAAGATGATTTTACAACTCAGTTTTACCTAATTACAATTGTATAATGAAGGAGAAATGGTGGACAACCATAACATGTAAAATTGAGCTTTGAACTTTAATTGCTTCACTCTTCTGACATAGATCAACAAAATCCTTATAAACAACTCCTTCTTTCTCAACCTAACTTTCAATGGCTTGATGGGATGGAACAATAAGAGCCACATAGTAATTGTGCAATGGATTTGCATATAACATGATATTGTCCAAATAATGGCACAATGCCAAAGCAGCTTCCACATGCACAAGAGAAACGTATTGGGATGTGGTAGCTCAAGAATGACTAGATGACTTACAGAGTTGAAATGTTTTGGTAAGAATCATCAACGCCTTGCCCAAAGAGACATATTCCCCATGTTGAAGCTTAACAAACACTGTTGATCTAACACACCACACCTTAAATAATATCTATGTTTGTTAACACATTTGAAAATAAGCCCTTTGTCTTGTCTTCTTCAATAGTAAAGGTCATGAATAACACTATATCTCTACTACTATAAAATACATCCAATTACTTATACATGTATGTCATATTGATAATATTTGACCAAAGCATGTTTCAATCATAGTCCACAATGTTAATATAATCACAACTACTGAAATAAGATACTATTGACCCTTTTTCCAAGGAAAACCTCACACTGAAACCCAAGGGGTGATTCCACACATTCTATCACATCCCTATTAAAACCATCATCGAAGACCAGCACACCTCAACCAATGGTTATTCAAACCAGACACATTCTAGCTTTGAGCTAGCCATATATTCAGAAGCATTCATAACAACAGTTGAAATAAACCCTTAATTGTTGTTTATTTATAAGAATGCAACATGTCAAGGTTGTTAGACATTATGAACTAAAACTATATTTTAGCTCTACATAATATATTAAAACAAAATAAACTATCACATAGAATTAAAATGCTTAAAACAACATAATGATATCACTTAAAATCCATTTTTTTAAATACTACAAATGAATATACTTGAGCAGAGTTTGGAAAGTATCCACCACATCAAATTTTATGACAAAAGCCTCCTAGACACCAAAAAATTAAGAAATCAAAATCTAAGCATATTTAAGCTTGATAGAAAACAACCAGAGGCTTGATAGTTTACAAAAATATATACATCCATAATAATTTACGATGATTTTCCCAACAATGTATGCTTTCTACCATGCAAATGAACTGCAAAAAAAACCCAAAAATGTAAGTTATTGCAGTGAAAAATTGTATTAAATTGCATTTATGAGAATGAAGAGTTTTCAATACCAAAGACCACAAGGACAAGTTGACAGTCACAAATAACAATCCAGCTAATAAATATTTGAATTTGGAATAAGGAGGCAACTGAAAACATAAATTTATGAATACAATCCTTCACACGGATTAGAAATCATGTGTTGACCGAATGATAGATCCAACTACAGCAAATTCCACGAATTGTATTAAATTGCAATTATGAGAAATGAAGAGTTTTCAATAGCAAAGACAACAAGGACAAGTTGACAGTCACCAAGTACAATCCACCTAACAAATATTTGAATTTGGAATAAGGAGGCAAGTGAAAACATAAATTCACAAATACAATCCTTCACTGGGATAAGAAATTATGTGCTCACCAAATAATAGATAGAATTGCAACTAAAACCATGAACTAATATTTACCTTGACCTAGTTTATTTAGCCTAGCTGACCATTTGTTTGATGATTTTCTATAAGAAGCAAGTACTCTTTCCATCTGCAATCTAGTGAAATAAAATATCAGTAAGTAATAAGCTACCCCAAAACATAAAATAAATAAGAAATATAGGTTATTGGGATTAAAAGACAAGCATATTCCAGAGTTAGAGTTAACAACAATGCCAACTTACAACATTCCTACTATAATAATGCATTGACAACAACACTCTCTCTAAAACATATAAATATACAACCTTATCTCTGGCAATGTAGATGTGAAACTAAGGCCAAAGTTGATCAGGACCTGTTTCAAAAACATTATAATTTACAAATATCAAATATTCATTTTCCCATAACATCATATATTGCAAAAATATTTTAACATGATAAACATAAAAGACAAGCCAAATTATTATGCACTGTGTACATGGCATTAATTGAGAATACTTTCCAAGCCACTAAAGACAAGTTGTATATGCATTGAGATTGAACAGTTCTAAGGAAACATACTTTTTCTTTTAGAAATCCAAGAAAAATAGGAATTAACAAACTTTGCATGTCTTTGTGGTTTTCAAACACAATTATTTACATGTAGTTAAAATGTTGTAAAATTTGTAATTGCATTAAACAATTTTCATAGTTTAGGATAAAAAACAAATCCTACAACCAACCAAGGGTAAGATTTTTCCAGTCAATGTATTTAGATTGGAAAATGACATCATTCAAAATAACTTCAAACATACTGTTTGGAATCTTGACGAATTATCATATTTGATTTTTTCATATCACCATGCACCAAACCTTCATCATGTAAAAGTCCAACAACTCTGCCTATTTCTTGAGCAATATCTCCTATTTGTTCCTTTGTAGTTACAAAGCAATCAAGGATCTTTCTTGTTAAGCTAAGACACACATAAAATTACTCGTATAGGGGATCAAAGGAATGCCAAGTAAATTGGAGCTAAATCAAATTAAAAATGATTATTCCAAGCTAGAAATGACTATCCCTAAATTCGCATTGTAGATCATATTTCATTTTAATATGACTAGAAAAACCCATAGTAAGGAAGTGATCTTGATTGCACAAACACATCTTTCATAGATAGACCCTATATATATTCAAATGTAAGGGTGTGAAGCTCATAATACAATGCGAAAAGAGTGGGAGTTACAACTCCAATGTTTTTATCCTTAGCCATGCAATGTGCTTCCTAGAATCACATTTTTGTAAGGATCCCACTCATAGACACCTTAGGCAACATGCAAAATAATCTATCTCCTTATAACCATGAAGTAAAGATAGAACAAAAACAAACTAATTTGTCTCATACACTAAGCCCATAAAGACATTTCAAGGTCAACGTTGAATCCAAAATGGGATGCATGTACTTCTTGGAGAAACACTCTTTAATAATGGCCCTCCTTCCTAGAAAGTTGCATTCAAATATTCTCTGCATACAAACAGTTAGACTCTGAAATAGAAAATAATACAGAAATCCAACACCCTAGAAAAACTCAAGGAAACAATAAGACAACCAACTAATTTCACTCACAACCTTTGCACCCTGCTTCACCAGTTGCCCTGATGGAAACTGTTTCTCCTCACATTCAATCTCCATGAGTAATTTGTCTACAATATTTTGTGAGACAGTACAAATCACCTTGATTTGAAGTGCTAGATAGATAATAGATATCTAATTTACAAGTGCTAATTTGTATTAATCCTTGCAAGCACAATGCATAATTGCATGTTATATGATAAGAAAATGATTAATAAAATGGACATCAAAAGATCATAGATGGGCCTTAGTTGTTTTCACATATGTAGGGTTCAAAAACGTTTTGTCGATATTTTTACATATGGAAGTCAAGAATGGAATAACCTAAGAATGTGTCCCCAAAGAAGAAGAATCTCAACTTTATGCATTGTGCCATGTATCGTTGCGATGAAGTATTACAAACAAATAATTTGTTCATTGCGTCAACTCCAAAGATAAATACATTCAAACTCTATCCACATAATGATATAAAGGATTGTAAACCCTTAGAAATGAATCTAATACATGCAAACTGTAGGAAGGTTGTGAAATCTATTTAACAAGGTAATCAATATACCATCTGAGAGTAGAGCAAATAGGAAAGAAATCTCATTGCAACTTCTAGGTCCAACCATAAGTTGTTTTCAAGCCTATATTAATTATATTCTTGAGATGATTACATAAAGGGCACACTTATTTTCTTGTTTATGGTGATATTGTGACTATTTTGTCCCATGTTTTGAAGGAGATTTTAAATTAAAAAGACGTGTACAACATATTCACCCCCTTTCAATGGAGGCACTATCATATGTTCAATAAGAAAAATAAGTTTTCTTATAATCATGGATGGCATGCATTGCACAACCTCTCCATTATGTCAAAATATTTGGAAAATGCCTAGTATTATAAAGAGACTTTTGTCAATGCCAACGAATTTGACATAATTGTGGGAGTCGAGAGTTGTATGCTCTTGAAGTGATTGCTACACAATTCACTATAAATAGTGAATTCTTGAGTGGCCTTGTTATCGCTCAAAAGTTTTAACTAGAAGTTACCAAAAGAAGGAATAATCCGAGGTAACCACAAACCAATCTTCAAACTTAGGTTCTAGCCAACCTCAGTCTAGAGTGGGCTCTCTCTTTATAATTTAACTTTGTTTGGGTGAGGATTTCAGGCTAGTTCTTAGTGTTCATAAGGTTTTGATTTTGGTTGGGTGGTGGAATTCTAGGAACAGATGGATAGAGCTAGCTTCTTCAAACCATTGGGATATGGAGTCAATAAAAGGATAGCATAACTGGATCAGATCATTAAAGGGAATGTTCACAGGGCAGGCTAGCAAAGCAAAAGGAAAATCTTCAAGGGCTGATGGATGGAATGATTCTAACCAGGGTGAAAGGCACTTAAGAATCATTGGACAAGGATCATAATGAGGAATAGAGGGTGATCATCAACAAAGTGAAATTAAGAATCCTTTGCTACATAGACCAAAAGGAAAACTATGGAAGCTAAGGAGTAGCTAAGAATTCCCTAGCTAAGATAGTTTAGTAGAAAACATTGAGAATGTAAACAGTCAAGATAGAGTGCATTTAAGCTAGTTCTGAAATATCTTTCCTAGTTTAACATTCAGATTTCATAGAAACACATATGATTATTAAGAAACATAAGGAAAAACAATAATACACATGAGAGAATACTTATTTGATTTTCTCTTTACACAAGAATGCTGGAAAATATCTGAGCTTTATTCCATGATCCAACAAACCAATCCAATTTTTTTGATACAATGAGACTTTGATTTGAGAGAAACGTCTATAGAAATGTCTTTGAATCCACCCTAAATACTTCAAAATATGAAGTATTTATACAAAAATATTTACAAAATATCTCATAATAACATGATATTTAATCTAGGGAATCAAAATATCTTCAAGCATGATGATAGAGACAGATGGAAAACTGCATCACGTTGTCCCATTTATTGTGGTAGTGCTAGTTGTTGCAGTTGAGTTTGAGCCCTTTAAGTTGGCTGATATTTGTACACTGGAATCATATTTATCTTTAATCTTTCATTGATACTCTTTAACCTACTACTCTTTGACCCTTCTGATCTGTCTTTTACCTGATTCATCTGGCTGCCGTCAGATTTACTGTGGCAACTTATAGTAAATCTGTCATTTTTTCCCACCTTTAATCCTCAGGTAACTTTGTTTTATCATTCTTCTGTACATTTCATTTGCTTCTGTGTACTTAGAAAAATTTGGCTTGGTGACAAACAAATGTTTCACTTCATGCTCTAGAAAGAATAATTTTTCAGAAGTGTCATAGAGTACTTTCCATGTAGGTAAGGCCTTGATACCTGAAGTACTGGCTTGCTCCTTTGCTAACTTCCTTAGTTTGATAGTGTAGTCCAATTGGGTCATAAGCTTATCATGGATGACTATAGGACTAGGAAGGCCTTTTGCCTCAAAACTTGAAATTTGGCCATGAATTTGTCAATGGCCACCTGCATGTTATGACATTTTTCTTCTAAGTTGACCATAAGGTTCCTTTTGGAAAGAACCTTTTTAACTTCTAGGATGGCTTCAGTCCTATCCTCTATACCTAGCTCATTTAGCTCATGTCTGTTCTTGCTATTCAGGAAGTGGACGAGTCGATTGGAATCCTTCAACATTTCACCCAATTCTTCCTTTACCTTTTAGATAGGTCCAGTAGTTACCTTTACTAATTCTGTTTGCTCAAATATAACTTGAATTGATGGCCAGATATCATTGATAGAGCCAATGATATTGGCCAAGAGCATCTCTTTGGTCTATCCTAGTGGCTTTTGCAGTGTTAAGTCTTTCTCTAGGACTTTGATCTTCTCACCCATCCTTAGGGCTTTCTATGTTTCTTCTCTCTGCTGAATTTGGGCAAGCTTACAGTCAGTTTCTAAGCTTGCCACTTTCTCCTTTAGCCTTTTGAGCTCTGTTTCCTAGATGGACATTTCCTCCATGGATTTTACTAAATTTGTTGTCTTCTCTGTAGATGTACCTACTGTTGTGGACTCAGTTGTGACTGGCAGTGTTGTGGCTAGTGGAGCTGTTGGTGCCAATGATGTTGCCAATGTTGAAGGGACTATAGTAGAAACAGTGAAAATGGTAGTCCTAGAAGTGGTGGCGAAGTCACTTTGTTTGGACTGAATAAAATGTGTCCAACTCTTTCTTTGTTTCTTTCAATTGGTCATTTAGCTTTAGGACCAATTCCATAAGCTCTTCTTGTCCTTTTTGTGTTTCTAGTACTTCTGCTGTTTGTGGGTGATGTAATGGTGGAATCTTGAGTTGTTTCTTCGAAGCAGCTATGTCATCATTCTTCTTCTTTATCAATTTTTCAGTGGTCTTTACATCTTTGGGATTGTGTCCCAACTCAATGTTTAAGTCCTCTAAGGACTTGATTCTAGTATCTTTGGCCTGTAAAGAGACCTTCTCCAATTGGAACTGAGCTGATATGTTACTCAGGGAATTTTGCAATTGGTGGGTTGCGATGGCTTTCCTTATCAAGGTGGAGTAAATCATCTCCCTTGTTTGCTTGTGCACCTTAATCTAGTCAATAGGATGGATGTCCTTTGCCAGTACTTCAAAATCTATCTTTTTGAAGTCTACTGTTGTTCTTGGTTGCTGAGTAGTGGGTTTCATAAATGTCATCTGCATTTTTCCTTCTTTCACATCATAGGCTGACATAAGTCTTGTCTTGTTGGTAGGAGCCATCTTTAAGTACTGTGCATAGGTTTGGGATTTTAGCCTCTCATTCCTGACTTTTATGTCCTTGTACCTTTCTCTGATGTCTTAGTCTCTGTCAACTGGCATCCTAAATGAGGAAACTTGAACACTCTGTTGCCTTTCCAACATCTGAGTGTGTGATGTGGAAGGTTCGAGTGTGCTCCCAGAGGGAGTGGCATGCTTGCTTCCTTCTCTTTTGTGCTGGTGGCCCAATTGTTTCTTCTTTGAATTCTTGTTCAGAGACAAGATTTATCCTTTGCCTTTTAACCAGGCTAGTTTCTGCATATGCTTGTGAGATTGCTCTGCCTAAAGTTGTGGCCTCTTCCCTGTTTCTTTTGAGGTTTTTCTCCTCATTGAGAGGAGTTTGAAAGACTGGGGGAGTACTCATGATTGGCTCTGGTATACCTGTTTGAGTTAACGCCTCTAATAGGTCTAGTTGTTTTGACTCTTCTTGCACCTGAGATTCTTATTCTACATGTGATTCACTTTCTACTTGTGATTCTCCTTGTGCTTGTGATTCTTCTTGGACTTGAGATTCTTCCTGGACCTGAGATTCTCCCAGCATCTACAAGAAAGAACCCTCATCAAGTTGTTTCTCTAGATCAATTAGAATATTTTCAACAGCAACTTCAGTGCTATCTCTGTCCACTAAAGTGTTCTCCACCCATTCCAATTTATTTTCATATTTTTCTATTTTAGGGATTCAGTGGTGAATGTAGGGAGCCATCTTTTTTTCTGTCTTCTATTGTAGATGAAGTCCAAGGGATCATATCTCCACATGAAGCTCTGTTTTAGTTTAAGTCTCTGAAGGATTTTCTCTGCTTATTTTCCAACTTCTAGGCTATTACACACAAAGAGGCCTAGTTGATCTTTGATTCTGAGCTGAGCCTTCTTTTTGGATTTAACAAAATGCACCTCATCTGAATTGATTATCTGTCTATAGTACTCCAGAGAAAATAACCTCATTGGGAGGTATTTGGGTAGTTTATATGGGGCCAACTCACAACCATAGATCCTAATTTCAGTGTGATTTTGGTAAAAGTACCAATCTCCCACTTTATGTTGTTTTGAAAGCTGCAAAATCCTCCCGATATCTAAATTGATTCTTGGAAGAGGGCTGCCTATCAACATTGTCACTATAGGATGTACAAAAATATCTAGGAAGTCTATGTAGGGATATAGGGAGTCATACTTATGGATCAAAGGAGTCCAGAAAATCACTAACCTAGGATGACCTTTAGTATCAAGCTTTTGGAGAGTAAAGGTGAAATTGTCAGCTTGGTAATATAGGAAAAGGTAGTAAAAAGTTGAGGAATACTTGAAGACTCTTTCATTGCTCATCCTAAGAAATTGTTCATGCATCCTATCAGCTATGAACTTGGCATAATCATACATGATAGCAGGAGGCTGTCCTGGAGTAAAAATGGACATGAAGGCTAAGATTATTTCATCTATATACTCACTGGTGGTATAACCTAGGATACTAGATATCATTGCTACAATGTCCTGGCCAAATTTGGAAAAAATGGTATATACATATGGGGGAGGATCTTTTGGAATATGTTTCACTTCTACAATAAAAGTTTGGAACATTTCAGCAAGCTTTGCAGTGGTTAGCTTGGGGAAATGGTCCAATAGGTCTCCAACAGAAATTGGGTTTTGGTTTTGCCCTGGTTGTAGTTGCAGCATTTCATTGATTGACTCAGTAGTGATGGTGAAAAGTATGGTTTGGTTGGGGGACATCACTGCTCTTTGACTAGGGAAGTAGTTTGCATGGCAATAATGGACAATTTCTGGAAAGATGTGGACCTCAGGGAATTGATACTTGGGTAAATTGGACTGCCAGAGACCAATTTTATCAGAGTGGTTCAGGTATTGATCTCTATATCGGTAGTATAGTTTAAGAGGGGATTCATTGACAGAGGTGCCCTTGATTTGGAAATCTTTATCAACAAGGGGAAGGTGGTCTAGGTCCAGGTGAGGAGTAGATATGGGTTTGACATCCATGGCAATTGGGGCAACCATTCTTAGTGCATGTGGATTTAAGAATGGGGGAGGTAAATTGTCAGTCTTTAGGGCAAAGGTGGTTCAATTCCAGGTTGGTTTTAGTGACTAGAGTTTCCCTTTAATTCCAATTAAGAAGGCTCTGAAATTGACAGGGTTTTTAGTGAATTATGGTTTAAATACTCGGGATTTGAAGAAAACTGGGTCTGAACTAGGTAACTGGAAACTGTGAAAGGGTGAAAAAGCTTCAAGCCGGCTGGAAGGAAATCTGGGAGCTTTTTGGCATCTTCAGGGTGTAATTGTACATGGGTTGATAGCTTGAAAGTTCACAAACGTGTGCATGGAAGTTTACAGTTAAAAAATGATAAAGATAATGATTTGGGGCCTTTTTGGATTTATGCGCGAAAAGTTAATTTGGCGGGTATGGGTGAACAATAGCTGTTTGTCACATAGCGGGGTGAACAATGGCTATTTTGGCGTGTAGCAGGCTAGCGGTAAGTGGTTTGCTTCACACAACTTTTGGGTGCTTGGTGATATTGGGGGGAGGCTGTTCGATTCCATTCATTCAGTGCCACGTTGCCTCGGGAGCCCAATGGCAAACAACCCATTTCGGGTGGGTAATGTTCAAATTTCAGGCCCTTTCAAAATCAACACGGGTCGTCAGATGGGGAGGGGAGAGATCATGTGGTGGTCAGGTGATGGAGTTGCATGGAAGGTAATGGGGGCGCCCAACGGGCATTTAAGCACGACAGTTTTGGTTTAATTAGGGATTAAGTTATCGGGCGGGATTTAATTGGGTTTTTTAACTAAATTAATCAAGGATCGATTAGTTAGTGGGTCTAGGGGTAGCAAATCTAAGTTTATATAATTAAACTAGGGTGGGATTAATTCATATTGTAGGAGTTAATATATATACATGAAAGCGTTTTTATTGGGGATTTAATAAATAAGTCAATAATTTAGTCAAATGAGTGGAAGGGGCACCATACCCTAAGCATATTATTTTCATGTTTTTTAATGCTTTCTGATAAAACTTAGGATATAGTGTTTTTGTGGGCTTTTGATATGAAAAGAGTTATGTGGGGGGAACAAATACTTTTCCTAGGTAAAAGTGATTTAACCTTAGGAAAGAATATTATTAGGAAAGATGAATGAACTTGGGGGGGCGGAATGAGTGTTTATGAGGGGATTTTAATACTCATTTCCTATAAGTCATTGAGCCAAGGGTCAGGTCCCTCCAAAAGTCAGAGAAATGCTCTAAGCCTTTTTGATTTAGGGTTTTTAAGCACTTTCATCTTTATTTTGGGAAATTAGTTAAGCAAAAGGTGAAATAATAAGGGAAATTAATTGATTGACTTTGATATCCATCTGCATGCTTGAGTGACCATTCAAATTTGGAAATTTTATAATCAAAAAGATGATACACATGCTTTTGTCTAATCGCACAAGCTGCTGTTCTAGTAGGAGAGGCTGTGGGGAGGGCTATCCTTTGCAACCTTGATGTCGCCGAGACTCTTTCAGCATTGTAGGATCAAGTCGAGGGTCTCGCTCTTGGTATTCCAGACGTGAGGACCGACGAGCTGCCTTTGAGGTTGCAGCGACATACTACTAGTGTGCCGAGTCGATGGACTAGGCTTTTACGCATGATTCCATAGGTAGTGACTTGTTATCACCAACATCATTAGACTAGGGTGCTCCCTAGCATTTTGAGTTTTGGGTCATTTGACCGATTTTGTGTTGGTTACAGAACATTATGTATAAAACATAAACAGTTATATATATGTATATATATTTTTGATTGTTGGAGCTTTATTTTGGTTAAGTTACATGATCTTGATGCAAATATTGATGAAATGATTCTTTTATAAATGTTGCAAATGTCCATCTAACACATAATTTTCCAATGAGTCTGTTAATGTGTTTAAGTTTCTGGAAATATGCTGATATTGAATAGAATCAAACTTCCTTTCAAAAATCTTGACCCTTAGGAACATGCGATAGATAGATGGATTCCACACGGAGTAGATACCGGTGAGCTGTAGAATGACGAGTTGTGAGTCTAGCCTAATGACAAGTCAGCGTATGCCATGTGTGATGGCATTAGAGAGGAGTTCTATCAACGCGTTGTATTCAGCAATGTTGTTCATTGATCGACCAATACATACTCCTCTGAAACTTACTAACTCACTGCTTGGATCGAAGATGGCCCAGGTGTTATAGACTTTTTTGGGCACTACAACCGCAAGCATGAAATGTCCATAAACCAAGGGCTCCTAAGTCCCTAAAAGTGTTGTTCTAACCCCTAAAAGAACAAGGTCAATAGATTACAACTTCTCCCAGAAGTTCTCCATGAAAAACTGCTAAGAATTGGTCAAAACAGGATCATTTCAGCTGCTCCACTAGCTAAGTGCGTTGCATCTCACCTAAGTACACTGTGTGGGTGCGTTGCATTTCAGAAAGCCCTTCTAAGGGGCGTGATGGGCGAGAAATGACAAATGGCAGTGTCATTCTGCGAGGTGGAGAGGCAATGGAAGCTTCCAGAAACTTCTCCTGTGACACTTGCCTCTCTCAATTCGACCAAGGATGAATAAGAGATCATCAATCTCCAAGTGGAAGAAAGAACTATCAGAGGGAAGACACTAATCAAATCACAAGTTGACTCATCTCCCTTACAGATATCTATATATGGATCCCTCATCCCAAAGATCCAGAGGCTGGAATTTTGCATATTGTAAGGAATTGTTGTTGGTTTCTTGAGACAAACATCAGATTGTTGGGTGATCTAAGCTTTGTATGAGGTGAAGAGGGGCTTCCTTGCTGAGAGGTTGATGCTGGGTTAGAACAACTGGCTGTAACTCCTCTTGGCTCTTTCTTGTTTATCAATAAAAGCTATTCAAGTTTTCCTCCATACTCTTGTGTCATTGATGTTTGGTGCATTTGTATGGTCAATTTACATCTGATCCTAGATTTTTTATGATTATAGATCCATGTCTTTGTATAGTGCTATGCTACTGTGATCTTACAGGTACTTTGTGAAGCTGGGTGTGCAAGGGAACAAGTAGTGAAAGACTATCAAGGAAGAGAGGAATCAAATCAGGAGATTAGCGCAAGACAGAGGTTGGTCTTTCCGTTCCTCTCTATCTATAATTTTTTAAGGAAAAACGAAAGTAGCTTTACTATGTTTGTTTCTAAGGTAGCTGTCATACCTTAGTGGGATAGAGCAGTTCTATATAGACACTTTTCCCTGTAACAAAATGGCGACTCCACTGGGGATGAATTAGTTTGTTTGTTTATCTTCCTTGTTGTCTATTTCATAAACTTACAGGGAGCATTCAAACTGCATTTGCCATAGCAAATGCAATGTAGATAAATGCTACTTCAGTCCATCTACGGGATCTGTTTATGATTTAAACAACTAATTCACAAACTCTCTGATTTCCCTTGTGATAGCTCTTAGATCCTCCTTAGATCTACCCCTGATTGTTGAGTTACTGATTACCTTTTGCTCAGCCAAAACCCATGAACTAAACTACCAACTGCAACCTGGAACCCAAACAAAGTATCGTTTCTGGCCCAACGCAGGTACTGTTCAGAGAATTTGAACTTCACCGCACTTCCCGAGTGGAGAAGGTGTGCTGCATTTCAAATTCCCTGTGTTACAGGTGCGCTAATCAGACTAGGCTTTGGGTAGTGTTGGTTTCTGTGATTCATTCTTTCCAGTTCTATTCCTGAATTTTGCTGCCTGTGATCAGTATATGTCTGTTTGAAACCCCTTTACCTTGTTGTTATTTCGCCTCCTTTGTACAAAAGAACTGTAAATGTTTTTGTGTGTTTGTTGAGTCATTTTCAGTTCTCCTTTGCAAAAGTAGCATAATCGTATTGTCGTCCTTTGATTTGAAACTGTCACAAGTGTCGATTTCGATCATAGGAAAGAGTTTGATTGTTGTTGATGGTCGATTACACTGTTACTATTGTTTTTTGTCTGAATTTGTAAATTTTATAGTGTCAAAAACAAGTATTCATTTCAAAATCGTAAGGTGTTGTGATCGTCTCCATTTTTTATTTTGAAAAGAAACTTGTTGATATTAGCCGCTTGAAAAGAAATTCAGATTTGTGCATCAACTTTCTTCTTATCATTCATATACTAAGAAAGTCGAAAACAAATACATGCATGTGCATTTGCATATAGACAGTCTGATTGGTTTGATTTAGGAAAGTGCATTTAGAGTGTGCTCTTTGCTCTTTGTGAAAAGATTCTGTCTTTCTTTCCTTAGTAGCTAGGATTTTCATTGCATAAAAAGAAGGTAAAAAGATTGTTTATCATCTTAGATTACATTTTAGGAATTACATCTACATCTCGCGGTGAACCTGAAAGGCAAACTTCATAAACAAGATCAACTATAAAATAAATTCAATGAATCTAACAACGCTTTGGAACTTAACGCACAACATTTAGAAGTCTAGGCTAGAGACGTATTCCGGCGTCATAAAGCCTAGTAACTGTTGTTCTCACTGATGGTTGGGTGATTCCTCCACTTTGAGACGATAAGTGTTAGTACGGACTTGTCTCCCCACGTACCGTCGAGTATATTTTGGGAGACCCCAATAGGCTTAATCCTCTATCCATAGGAAGCCATGTCTGCCACCCTATCGATCGCAATGCACTGAACACAACATTCGGGAAGATTGACTGCCGTACCGTAAAAAGTATTCTGCAGTTTTGCGATTGGTTTGATAATCCCTCTACCTAGATTTCCAGAGCAGTCCCTTCCGTTCCTTTTCAGACTCCTTAACAGAAAAGGTCCATCTAAGCACTTGTCACTTCAGGCTCATTAAAAATCGAAGGAGACTAGAGTCATCTTTTGTTTTTCCTCGACTCTTAAAAATTGAAAAAACAAGTTGTGTCAAAGCGTCTAAAATTTATTTTAAACAGAATATTCATTACCCTTTCCTACGTTGATCTTGGGTTGAGAAAATGGAATCCACCAACCAAGGAATTACCCTTGGAGGAAATCCTAGTCCCTTCTCCTCTTGGGGAGATGTTGGTGCACCCCATATGGCCACATTGTCGCTTCCAGGACTGACAATTGGCTTGCCTGTATGGCTCTTCTCAACCTCTGTCATTCAGAATACCACAATTCCTGAACAATCGAATCAGCAACTAGACGAGTCCAGAGTTACCCACCAACCTTCTACTTCCTCTAATTCTTCCTCCCCTCCTTCCTCTTCGCTTGATGGGGCTGGTAAAGCCAAAAGTCAAGTACCTGAGAAGAAGAAGGAAAAGAAGAAGAAAGAGAAGAAGAAGAAGGAGCCAAAAGCGAATGGGGGTAAACGAGCGTCGTCTAGCGAAAATCCACACACTGCACCGACCAGGCCTAAATCGCCATGTGTCATTTGCAAAGGAGACCACTATCATAGAGATTGTCCTTGCATCCCTCGGATCTTAAGGGACTGGTCTCCTCATTTGCACAACTCGGTGTTGTCAACCTCTGATGATCATGTTGAAAACACACCGTCGACTAGTGAAAGTGAAGCCCCAGGATAAAAAGGAAAATATAGATTTCCTTGTAAACTGTGTGAAGGCGATCATGCCGTCCACCATTGTCCCTTCTTAGACAAGGCTAAAAGAGTTTTAGACGATCGTCTGGTTTCACCGTTACGACTTCCTCTTGGATATTAAAAACTCTTGCCGAGTCCGTCACTAGTTGAAAATCCGGCTGGCCCGCTCAGGTGGTCGACTGAAGCATCTATCATTGAAGATAAACCATCTGAACCCATACCAGATGAAAGTCAAAAGGTCGAGGTGGCAGCTGACCCGGTCTTGCCTTCAGAGGTTCCATCTTCAGATGATACAGTCACCGAAGAGAACAAGGATGACATCGTCCAAATTCTTTTCATAAGCACAGACTCCAACGAACATGGGGACAATTTACCTGTTCCTTTACCGCAGGAAGGAAGTTCGTCAGAGTCATACCCGACCACCTATTCGGTCCCACCTCCAAGCAACCTAGTTGTCTCCTTTGACTGGAATCAACTAGGCAGACCCCGTTTACCAGCTAATGTACCATTCCAAATCATTGTTCAAATATATAGAATGGTTATGGCTGGTACCATCATAGATGAAGGGGCTTCTGACAGTATCCTTTCCTCGACTGCTTGGAAAGCGCTTGGTTCGCCATTGCTTTTGCCTGAGATGAGAAATCTAACAGGCTTTGACAAGGGAACCAGTCGATCGTTAGGGATCCTTCCCAATGTGCCCATAACATTGAGAGGAAAAACCGTTCACATGAACGTAATGGTAGTTCAAGGACCCCTGGATTACAATCTACTCCTTGGACGAGACTATATTTATTGCATGGGAGTGATTGTCTCCTCACTCTTTAGAGTAATGTGTTTTCCGCACGAAGGAAGAGTGGTCAAGCTCATAGACCAGCTTTCATTCCCCGGTTCACGCATAGCAAATAGTCATATACCATCCTGAATGGTCTTTTCACGCAAGAAATGTCTCAATCTCCAGTCCGCCCACCTGATGAGTGCGAGTGATTCGGGGGACATGACTGAAACCCACGGGGCATGCACCCTGGTCTGCTTCGGCAGGAAAACTTTGGGTATAGGGTAGGTTTCCGTGAGAGAATATGACTAGTCTGTACTCCCGTCCGTGATTGGAAGAGGGGGTTATTCTAGAACAAGATTCTCTTGTCAAAGTTACGTGAGTGGAGTAGCCTCCTTCACTCACCTTTGTCTATTTCGGTAGACATCACCGAAGAAGTGTTTTGTTTGCACTGTGAATAGAACAATCTTTGGGTGACCCTTAAGAGGTAGGCCTCTCCCAGTAAAACAAATGTTTTAAAGGAAAGAAGAAGAGGTAACCTTGAAATTCTGTTTTATACCTGGGGGCATGCAAACCTTTTGGCATGCAAGAAAAGAGTGATCATCTATCTATTTTTGGATTGGTCGTTTCCTAACTTGCATAAAGAAAGGATGTGGGGCAAAACTCTAAAAATTGTCATTTTATATGAGACATTCTTATCACACGACTGGATTAATCGAGCAGTTTTAGCGCATAGTTCAAGCTCGTTAAAAAATAAACATAAGACATGAGCAAATGTTTCCCCCGCATTTAAGCTCATTAAAAAATGAACTATTCCCCGGTAAATAACCATCGTGAATGTAGTACTTCAGGCATTAAAGCCTTGGTCGTGTTTGCACCGTCACCTCCACTTTTGCATTGGCCGATCATTCACCTCCATTTGATTGTTTACCCATTTTGAGGAACAACTGCGAAGAGTGATCTCACTAGCCATCCTTGTAACACTGCCGTGATTGGAAAATTCCAAACCTTACTTGGAATTAGTTGCTACCCATTTTATCATTCTTTCCTCAAAAGACGAGTCTCCTTTAAGCTCTTTTCAACTTACTCGTAAAATATGAAAAGATTGTCGAGCGATTGGCCTCTCCAGCTGGAAGTGCTATCCCTCTTCTAAATTTTAATCTTTTTGGACCTGAGGGATTATTACACAAAAAGATCGAGCGCTTGTTTTGTTCGGCTCGTTAAACGGATCGAAAATTCATCCCTTCTGTATTGTTTTATACTCTTTCGGACTTAAGGGATTAGATGACGAAAAAGGAATTTTGGAGTTACCTTTACATTCCTTTTTAGACTATCTAAAATTGAAAAGGATCGAGTTATCTTTGTCGTTAAACTCGTTAAAATTTTAATAGCGACAAACTTGTCTATAGACGAGAACGTGTTTCACTATTGCTAGGCTCGTTAAAACATAGCGATGGGTTTGCCCGAAGGGCAAATTAAAGAACAAGTATATGTTATCCTCATCAAGCTTGATAAAAATAAAGAGGCACTGGTCAACAATGACTGGGGAAAAATTGGGAAGAAAACTGAAGAAACTTTGTTGGTAGCAAGTCGCTCTTGAACATGACACTTTCACTCTGCATCCAAGTCAGGTTGGATTGTTTCATTCACCGGTCACATCAACATGGTCCCATCATACCATCCACATTCGGGGTTAATGCTACCAATCCATCACGTTAGTGTCGCTGATATGTTCAAGAGAAGTCATTTAGAGAATTCACCTATGTCTCACCCACTACCATACATTTATACTCCATTCTTTCATGACCGCCACCTTGAACCTTATATCACCAGATCGTTTTCACCTCCATTAAAATCATTTGCTCCGTTCCGTGTCATTGATGTGGGATTCATTAAGGCCCTCCTATGACGGATCACTTCTTGTTGACATCAGCTCATTATCCAAGAAGTCGATCTAGGAACACCCCATTCAGTACTTTGAAGCTTGCATGCCTCAATGGCAAGTTTCTCACTTCCGGCGATAGGTTTACATCAATGGCCTTCGACCGAAAGATTTTGTGTGGTGTTCGACACCAAGTCCTTTATTCACACCACGTGAATTGTACTGCAGTACCTTGAGGGTCATTATCATTATCGGTGATTCCTCTCGCACCTGTTAACAACTTACATCATTGGCTGGTAATCAGGCGATGTCTTTCCATGTTTGACTCTAGAACATCTTTCACATGGATCGACTTGTACTTCGAGTGAAGATCAAACGAGATTGAAGACCCCGGATCTAGTTTCATCCATCCGGGTTGCGATATATATTCAGGGAAATAATGATATCAAATTTACATCATTGTTGCACAGATAATCATCCAATCAAAGGGATGATGGCTCTACTAGAATCATTAGTCTTCACTCAGACGATTGCCTGTCCTATGTACATGAAAATGAATTTATAAAGTTGAGCATGGGAATGCCTGCCTCAGCTAGATCATGAAAATATTATGAAGATAATGTATTGTATTGTATCTTATTACAGGTCTCCTCCCAGCTTGAAAGAACTTCGGATCCTCATAATAAAGCATTTCACCCGACATCAAAAGATTAACGACCTCATGCTTTAGGGGGCAACTGTTATAGACATTTTTGGGCACTACAACCCCAAGCATGAAATGTCCATAAAACAAGGGCTCCTAAGTCCCTAAAAGTGTTGTTCTAACCCCTAAAAGAACAAGGTCAACAGATTACAGCCTCTCCCAGAAGTTTCCATGAAAAACTACTCAGAATTAGTCAAAACAGGATCATTTTAGTTGCTCCACTAGCTAAGTGCGTTGCATCTCACCTAAGTACACTGTGTGGGTGCGTTTCATTTCAGAAAGCCATTCTATGGGGTGCGATGGGCAAGAAATGACAAATGGCAGTGTCATTCCGCGAGGTGGAGAGGCAATGGAAGCTTCCAGAAACTTCTCCTGTGACACTTGCCTCTCTGAATTCGACCAAGGATGAATAAGAGATCATCAATCTCCAAGTGGAAGCAAGAACTATTAGAGGGAAGACACTAATCAAATCACAAGCTGACTCATCTCCCTTACAGATATCTATATATGGATCCCTCATCCCAGAGATCCAGAGGCTGGAATTTTGCATATTGAAAGGAATTGCTGTTGGTTTCTTGAGACAAACATCATATTGTTGGGTGATCTAAGATTTGTATGAGGTGAATAGGGGCTTCCTTGCTGAGAGGTTGATGTTGGGTCAGAACAACTGGTTGTAACTCCTCTTGGCTCTTTCTTGTTTATCAATAAAAGCTATTCAAGTTTTCCTCCATACTCTTGTGTCATTGATGTTTACTGCATTTGTATGGTCAATTTACATCTGATCCTAGATTGTTTATGATTATAGATCCATGTCTTTGTATAGTGCTATGCTATTGTGATCTTACAGGTACTTTGTGAAGCTGGGCGTGCAAGGGAACAAGTAGCAAAAGACTATCAAGGAAGAGAGGAATCAAATCAGGAGATTAGCGCAAGACAGAGGTTGGTCTTTCTGTTCCTCTCTATCTATAATTTATAAAGGAAAAACGAAAGTAGCTTTACTCTGTTTGTTTCTAAGGAAGCTATCACACCTTAGTGGGATAGAGCAATTCTATATAGACACTTTTCCCTGTAACACCAGGTCGCAGAAGATAGGTTCCGCGAACTACGACTCGCTCCGTCGGCATATCCAACAAATGATTCCAATAGGTCCAACATCTGTAACAAATGCAAAAGTGGATCACTTAACCAAAATAATTACCCTTAGTGAAAACAAAAATGTAACAAAAGCATAGGGGTTACTATCTTGAGTCAAGCATAGTAACGCTTAAGGTACAACCTGTTGCGGGGTTGCGCCAGTGGAATCCCATCATAATCTACTAACTCATAGGCTTCTTTTGCTAACAAACACTTAACAATATAGGGGCCCATCCATAAAGACTTGAACTTACCTGCTCCCAATTTATCGGACTCCTGGTCGTAAAGTAAGACCAGGTCTCCTTATGAGAAGACACGTGGTTTGACATTTTTGTCGAACTGTGCCTTGAATTGTTTCTTATGGGCTTCATTAGCCAGAGCGGAATCACGACGGGTTTTGTCCAATTGGATTAGTTCCAAGAAACAATCCTCCTCTTTTGAAGTTCCCAGGAGAAGGTCGACCGTGAGTTTGAGGGACGAGATTTTGCACTGAACCGGTAGGATTGCTTCCAAGCCATACACCAGTTGAAAGGGTTTAAACCCAGTCGCATTCCTCACCGATGTTCGGTATACCCATAAGTCCGAGTACATGATCAGGTGCCAACTCCTTTTATGGACTCCAATCATCCTTTGCAGCATCCACTTTAGGACCTTGTTGATTGCCTCAACTTGTCCGTTAGCTTGCGGATAATATGGAGTAGAGTTGTCGTGGGACAACCCTAATTTGGCAGCCAACTCAACCATCATGTGATTGTGAAAATTGATCCATGATCTGTAACTATGGCCTGTGGAACGCTAAATCTGGAGACTACATGATTGAAAAAGAAGAGGGCAGCCGTTTCGCCACTTTTGTTTAATGTAGGCATCGCATCGACCCATTTGGTAAAATAGTCTACTGCGACTTTGATATACCCATGCCCCCCGACCGAGGTGGGGTTACATGTCATGAAATCTATGCCCCATTTAGCGAATGGCCCAACAACAACTACTGGTTGCAAAGGTGCGGGTGGTATTCTGGTTTTGCGATTGAAGATTTGATAGGCATGGCAACTTCTAACTGCGGCTATGCAATCTTTGAACATTGTTGGCCAGAAGTATCTTGCTCATAAAATCGTTTGCGCTTTAGCGTAACCAGATTGATTCCCCCCACACGCGCCTGAATGGCAATCATTCAGGACTTTTTCGTCCTCCTCGTGTGTGAGGCACCTCCCCAGAACTGTATCGACACCATGACGGTAAAGCGTATCACCAGTGATCATGAAGTCTTTTGCTTGGTATCGAATGTGTCGTTGTTCTGAACAGGAGGTATTAGACCTATATGTTTGGGTTTGGAGATTGATTATTATGTCTCCATACCATGGATTGCTTGAATATATCAGAAACAAAGATTCATCCATGATCGCTTCTTCTGATGTTGCATCATTGGACGATGATGGGAGATCGCATAGTAACTCCACGAAAACCACAACTTTCTTCGATTTGGATTTTATGAATTCCAGATCAAACTCTTGTAAAATTTCTATCCATTTTGAATAATTCCCCCCAGCAACTGTCGCGACAATATATAAGTCATGGGGTTGCAATCTAACAAAATGGTAGTTTTTCGAAAGAGGATATAGTGTCGAAATCTCTGTATTGCTTGAACAGCTGTGAGTGCTAACTTTTCAATGCAGGAGTATTTTCTTTCCGTATCATTTAAGTTTCTACTTAAATAATATATAGGATGCTCAATTCCATTTTCTTCTTGAACTAATACCATTGCGATGGTTGTATCTGCTGCAGCCAGATACAGGTTAAAGTCTTTTTGATAATCAGAAACATACATTAATGATGCTTTTATTGGGGACTCCTTTAAAGCATCAAAGGAAGCTTGTGCGACCTTATCCCAGATGAAGGGTACTTCTTTTTTCAATAGACGAGTATAACCTTTAGTGAGTTCGGCATAATTTGGAATGAACCTCCTCAAAAAGTTTGCTTTCCCTTGGAGTTTTTGAATCTGAATCAAATTTGAAGGTGCATGCAAATCAATGATTTCCTGAACCTTACATGGGTCGAGACGAATCCCGTCCTTTGAGACCACAAAGCCAAGTAAATGACCAGCACTGACACAAAACACACATTTGTGTGAATTGAGTCATATCTTGTAGTGTCGGCAACGTAGAAATATCGCTCTCAAATTCTACGAATGATCAGTCCGCTTTCACGAATGAGCCGGAAGGTCATTGAGATATGGTTGAACGATGCTCTTTATGTCATGGAATGCATAATTCATTGCCCTATGAAATGTTGCCCCTGCGTTCTTTAAACCAAAGGGTAGCTTGCAATATGTGAATGTGCCCCACGGACAAATAAATGCAGTCTTTGACTGGTCCTGTGGGCGGATGTTAATTTGATTATACCTGGAAAATCCATCCATAAATGAAAAGATTTCACATCTAGCGCATTCATCAATTATCTGGTCAATGAAGGGTGTAGGGTAGTTTTCTTTTGGACATGTTTGACTTACATCCCTAGAATCGACACACACTCTAATTGTTCCTTGTTTTTTCATTACAGGAACAATATTCGATACCCAATCGGTTAGAGGAACCGGGTAAATAAAACTAGCATGGAGAAGTTTTTCAATTTCTGCGTTGATGGCAATGACTTTCTTGGGGTGCACTTGCCGTAGCCGTTGTCATACCGGTTTGACATATGGATACATCTTAATTTCATGTTCAACTATGCTTGAGTCAATGCCTCGCATTTCATCATACGACCAAGCAAAGACATCTCTGAACTCGCGAAAAAGAGCGTAATATATTTCCAGTTCTGAACAAGAACAAGATTTGCCGACATGAATAGTCTTTACAACATCTGTTTTGGTCGAGATATTTATGGTGATAGTCTCTTCAATATTGGACAAGTTTCGTTTGGAATCCACCGTGTTTACAGTATTTGATAGAAAATCAAAAACTGTGGGATGATGAAGGTCACTAGGAGTATCTTCCTTGTAATCCGGAAGATGGGAATGATGGTGGTAATCTTCCCATGCTGCCCCATCAATCATCATTGACTGAACAATTCCTTCGTCTGTAGGATGTACTTGCGACCAAGGATCTGAAGGGGTGCCATATTCCTTAGACCGATCTATCCAAACGCTTGATGAACGTTGATTTGGGTTTACCTCCCATGTCGAAAACATTGATTGCTACAATATTTCTATTGGGCTTGGAGGCAATACCTGTAGACGATCCATGTTAATATCATTTCCGGACATCTTTTGAATAGAAGATATCATATTGCAGGTTCCCACCGTTGCCACTTCCGCCAGATTTATTGGAGGTGGTAGGGCAAAAGTCCCCATTAATATAGGGTCTTTTAGTAGGCCTACTCCGATATTTTGAAGCAAATGAAGGCTTCCATGGATCATCAGAATGCTTCCCGTAACTTGTGAACTGTTGGGGAGAAATGTTTGTTGGTCGATGATTATAATACCTCCTTGGAAGGGAAATGCAATCTTCCTGAAGTAGGTCGACACAACGGCAGCCATAGCATATATCCAGGGCTTTCCCAGTAGGATGTTGTAATCGAGGTTTCTGTTGATCACTTCAACATCAATTTCTACTGTTTTCCCCCCCAGTTTGACTTGCAAGTTACTTAAAATCCCGTATGGGGTGTAGGTTCGTCCATCAAATGCTTTTAATGTCATCGAAGATCACGACAAGGGTGGAGATCCTAAAGTTTTACATGTAGATGCCCCCTCATCAATAATTGTTCGATGAACAATTTTGTTGAGGGCTTTCACTTGAATAAGGAAAGCTAGTTGAGTTGGTAACTAAGGGTCATATCCTTTGTGATTAAAGGATACAAGATTGGAATCTGTTGGGTCAATCCCACCTATTGCTGATAATAAAGCCTACTTTTTGGAGGGGCAATTTTGCAGTACCTCAAGTGTCGACATAGCGGACAACAATTGGGCCAGAAACTCCACTATATTATAATGTTGTGCTGCTCTGGCACAAGGATTAAATGTCGATTTGTGTACTACTCCCTTTGGCAACTTTATCGTTAGTTCAGGAATGGTGGGTGGCACAACTTCAGTTGAAGTTGTTGTCAAACTACTAGGTTGATCATTAGCCTTGTTGTCCAACAGTTGTGGATTCCTCTAATCTTTATTCCTTGTCGATATTAAAGCATCATTTTGCTGCTTCGAAACAGACAACATTAGCACTTGGGACGGGGAAGCATTGTCACTAGCAACCATATTTGTTCCTGGATTCGGAAACGGATCAGTCAATACTGCCGAGGTTTTTGAACTCTTTAAGAATTTTCTAAGCTCGGCTTTGTATGGACAATCTTTCGTCCAATGATCCTCATCACATATAAAGCATGGATGACTTGGTTTCCTATCTCTAGAAGGGTTTGCAGAAGATTTTTCAGGAGACAACTCCTCCTATTTTTTCTTCTTCCCTTTCTTTTTCTTCTTGCCCTGTGGTTGCTTTGTTTCTTTTCCTTTGTCAGTTGAAACGGAATTTACCTCTGAGGTGAGAAGTTCTTCATTTGCATTTTGACTTGGAATAGTACGAGCTTTCTTTGATGTAGCTTTTACGGTTTTCGTGCTAGTCACACATATCACACCATCTCTAGCATGAGAGTCTTTACTTGATTTAGGAGGGGGAGGAATGGAGAATTCTGGTCTAGGAGCATCAGGGATTTTATCGTAGAGTGTGCCAGACTGAGTATACATCAATTCTAGATATTGCGCATGAGCAATTACTTGCTTTTGAATTGCGACTTGAGAGACCTGAGGTTGGCATACAACACGCAACGCTTGTACTTGCGACACTGTCACAATAGCCGGTGTAGTGGGGATATTTGACATAGGTAGACTTTGTTGTATTGAGGATACAACTCTTGGTTGTTGAGGCAGTATTGGCACCTAACCATTGGATGTAATTCTAGTATAACCTAAATTCTGTTGTGAACTCTCGTATGTATGTTCTCCCGGAGGAGACAATGAAAGGGTATATCGCCCCCCATACGACAGTAATCCAGTGCTCAAAGGAATGATTTACCTTTGAGGACTGGATTACCCAAATTGACACTACGAAGGATCAATTTGCTGAGACTCAACATAAGAGATTCCAGATATTATTCCGAACAAACAAATGGCAACATACCATACTCTCGAAACAGCTGCTAGATGGATTCCATCCAGCGATTGAGAGCTAGTTGCGACAGACGGTATGCCGGCGACCATTGTTGGAGTGACAGCAGGAAGTTTTGTCGTTGCTGTGTCAGATGACACAGTCCTAGATGTCGACGGTTTTTCAGACATATATAGTCTATCCAAAAGATTTCCTAGCGATTCTATAGGAACTTCTGATAACGGTAGACTAATTTCTGATGAAGAAGGATATAGGGTGATCCCAACTCCAAAATGTGATGGAGTACTAGATGGAGGATCCTCCACAATATCTTCTATAGCAATCAATCTAGGTGGAATAGGGAGACCGTCAGGTCCGTAAAATATTTTCGGTGCCGAAGAAGGTATAGATTCTGCAATGATAGATGTTTGGGAAATAACACCTTTAGAATCAGCTGTAGATGGAGCCAATTCAGGAATAGAAGTGTTTACATTCACACTAGGATCAGTTCTACTGTCCTTTAGTGGCTGCAAAACGTCTTCTATAGAGGCAGGGATACTAGTAATGTTTGGAGTAACCAGAGTCTCTGAGGATGTCAGAACACTTGTTCCAACCAAACCAAGGGATTTTCAACCGGGTAAACGAGTTCGCTTTGTCCAAAATAGTTTTATTTTCAGAGACAAAGACAGTTGACTCATAAGTCTCCGCAAACGATGGGGTTCCGATTGACTTTTCTCCACGATTACGGATTACTCGATCAACTACAAATAAAGGGGAAAATGTTTTCAAATTAAATGAATTTTAGACGCTTTGACACAACTTGCTTTTTCAATTTTTAAGAGTCAAGAAAAAACAAAAGATGACTCTAGTTGCCTTCGATTTTTAATGAGCCTGAAATGACAAGTGCTCAGATGGACCTTTTCCTTTAAGGAGTCTAAAAAGGAATGAAAGAGACTACTTTGGAAATCTAGACATAGGGATTACCAAACCAGTCGCAAAACTGCAGAATACTTTTTATGGTACGGCAGTCAATCTTCCCAAATGCTGTGTTTAGTGCATTGTGATTGATAGGGTGGCAGACATGGCTTCCTGTGGATAAAGGATATAGCCTATTGTGGTCTCCCAATATATACTTGACAGTACGTGGGAGCACAAGTTTGTACTAGCGCTTGTCGTCTCAAAGAGGAGGAATGACCCAAGCAACAATGAAAGCGATAGTTACCAGGCTTTATGACACTGGAATACATCTCTAGCCTAGACTTCTAAATGTTGTGCGTTAGGTTCCAAAGCATTTTTATGTTCATTGAATTTATTTTGTAGTTGATCTTTCTTAAGAAATTTTCCTTTCAGGTTCACCGCGTGATGTAGATATACAATTCCTAAAATGCAATCTAAGATGATAAACAATTGTTTAATCTTCTTTTTGCAATGAAAATCCTAGCTACTAAAGAAAGAGAGATGATATTCTTTCAACATAGAGCATAGAGCACACACTAGATGCACTGTCCTAAATCAAACCAACAAGCAATCTAAATGTGAATGCACATGCATGTATTTGTTTTCAGTCTTCTTAAAGTGTGAATGACAAGAAGAATGCTAAGTACAAATCTGAATTATCTTTTCAAAGCGACAGTACTAACAAATTTCTCTTCAAAAACGAAAGGAAGATAATGACGACACTTGGCGACTTTGAATTGAAAACTACTTTCGACACTTGAAAAACTACGAATTCAAATCAAATACAATAGTAACTGTATAATCGACCATCAAGAATGATAGAATTCTTTTCTTTGACTGAAAACGACACTTGCTACACTTCCAAATCAAAAGACGACAGTTTGATTACGCTACTTTTTGTAAAAGAGAACTATAAATGGTGCACAATACATAAAAACATTCACAATTCTTTGTACTATGGAGGTGGAATCATGCAAAGGAAGGGAGTTTCCACAGTGGTATATTGATCACAGACATCAAAACCCTGAATAAAGCTGAATAGAGTGAAAAAAGAAACCAAAATTTGAGAGCAGAAGAGGTCTTATCTGATCAGCGCACCTGCAACACAGGGAAAGTGCGATGCAGTGCAGCTATAGCACACGGGAGGTGCGATGCATCCAGATTCCCAAGAGGAGAAAGTGAAATGGTCCAAGGGCGAGACTTCAACTTGGTTCTTGGTCATAGTTTGCAGCTTAGTTCAGGGATTTAGGCAGAGCTAATGATAGTCAGTAAATAGAAATCACAGGGGTTGATCTAATGAGGTTACTAGAGCCACCACTAGGGAAATTAGGATGTTTTCAAATTGATTGTTCAGTTTATAAACAAAACCCGGAGATAGACTGAAGTAGCATTGATCTACTTTGCACTTGCATAGCAAATCCAATTCGAAGGCTAGCTGGCTTAACTTCAGGCTCCGTCTGTAAGTTTATAAAGAAAACAAGTATAAACAAGAAAACAAGCTATTCGCTCCCCAGTGGAGTCGCCATTTTGTTATTGGGAAACCTAGTGTCTATGCAGAGCTGCTAGTCCCACTAAGATGGGTAGCTATCTTAGAAACAAATAGATTAAATTTACTTTCATCTTCCTTTATGAAAAGTAGATAGGAGAGGATCAAAGAATACCAACCTCGATCTTTTGCTCGGTTCTTTGCTTGTTCCTTCTCCCCACTGATAGGTGTTTGCCGCTTATCCCTTGACTGCTCCACTTCGAAGAGTACCTGTAAAGTAAAAGCAGCATAATACCTTCAAAATGCAGAGATCTACAATCATAAGCAATATAGGACAAGATATATATTGACCACACAAATGCATATACTATCAAACATACAAGAATGTGGAGGAAAAATTGAATAGATTTATTGATATAAATATTAGAAGAGAGGATTACAACCCATTGATCTGAACCAACGTCATCCTCCCAGCATGAAATCCCTTCTTCACCTCATGAAAGCTTAGATCACCCAACGCTATGATATTCCACTAGGAAACCAACAACACTTCCTTACATGATACAAAATTCCAGCCTCTGGATCTCTGGGATGAGGGATCCATATATAGATGATTGTAGGGAGGTGAGTCAGCTTCTGGGATTTTGATTAGTGTCTTCTCTCTGATAGTTCTTGATTCCACTTGGAGATTGATGATCTCTTACTCATCCTTGGGTGAATTCAGAGAGGCAAGTGTCACAGGAGAAGTTTCTGGAAGATTCCATGATCATCCACCTCGCAAACTGTCTCTGCCATTTGTCCATTCTCGCCCATCGCACCCTACAGAAGGGCTTTCCAGTATGCATCGCACCTTTTACACTGGGCAGGTGAGATGCATCACACCCTTAGCACTGAGCAACCTTTATGGTCCAGTTTTGACAAGTTCTGAGAAGTTTCCTGTGGAGAACTTTTGGGAGATGATGTAATCAGCTGACCTTGTTCCTTCAGGGAATGAAACAACACTTTTAGGGACTCAGGAGCCCTTGGTTTATGGACATATATTATTGGGGTTGCAGTGTCAAAAAATGTCTATACACATACCCGTTATATTCACCAATTGTAGATCTGCTCTTGTGCATTAAAGAAACTACGGTCATGAATAAAACCATTAGCCCTTCCCAGTATGTTATAAATAAAACTATACCCACTTGTTTGCCACTTTCTCTGACTCTTTTCTGTTATTTGCAGGTAAACATTTCTACAGGACTTTGTTTCCATCAATCTGTTACCAGAACCGCTCTTCCTCTTGTCTGCCAGCATGGGCCCAAAAGGGAAAGATAAAAACAAAAGCACAGAGGAAAGCACTACTACTCCAACCCAACTTGACCTTGACCATGTCCCTCTTATAGACTCACTATTTAAAATTGTAGAAGCCAAGTGTGAGTTCAATTTCTATGAACTGCACTTGTGGTTCAAACAAAATCACCTAGACAAGCAAGATCCAATCAGATTTTGGGAATCCCTATTACCTTTCTTTAGTTTCCCAAGAACGCATGAGTTCCCTAACCTCATTACCTAGTGTCAAGCCAAATATGACCCTACAAATAGAGCAGTCATGGCTCAGAATGGAGACATTCTGATAACCATCTCTGCTGAAACCAGAAACCAGATGATCCTAATCCCCCAATTTGACTCTCTGAGTCATTTTTTACCAGCAGCACTTATGGATCTATGCCATAAGTTAACATTTCCAGGGAGAGACCAAATTTTTGAAATCTTTTTACTTGAGGATGAAAAATTTCTCAAAAGAAATCCACCCTACTCATCTTCCATGTTTTCTGAAGCCTCCAGAAATTGCATTTCTCTGCTTTCCTACTTATTAGGGTATCCAGATGACGAGTCTTTTGATGAAAATATGCTTGGTTTCCTTCCCATGTTTAACAAATATCAACAACCAACATTCATGTATATTTACAACCACTTCTTGGCTGATAATATACGTGAACAATTCATGAACTTTATCGTACAAGGAGTGTTCAGTTACAGTTCTGTAATTGTCCACATGTTTCTTCTTCAGCAAGGTGATATTTTTCCTATCAAACTCAACAAGCATGATGAACAAGGAGTGAATCAATCAGTGATTCACTGGACAAAAATAGTCAGGACAACTTCTACCACCTCCTCATTTTCAAAATTTGTAGATACATTCATACATCTAGTGGCACAAATCCTCAACAGTCAGACAAAGCCAAGGATTGGAGATGAAATTAAAAGGATTTTACACTTAAGTGAGTAGACCAAAACTAGTGACTGGTATTTATACCAGAACTATACTGAGATAAGAGTATATGGTTGTGAGATTGCACCATATAAGCTGCCCAAATATGTTCCTATGAGAATATTTTCTCTGGAATATATTAGGCAGATGATCCACATGGATGACCTGCACTTTGTGTCAGGAAAAAGGAAGTCTCAATTCAAGATTAAAGAACATATTAGGTCATTTCTTTGCAACACCAAATCAATTGGTGTTGAGGCAGATACATTGTTAAGGAAGATGAATTTCCAGCCCAACTTCACTTGGTCATATGATCCTTTTTTCTTTATTTTTTCTTTGAGAGTTAATTTCAAGATCAATCCTTGTAATCATAATCCAAGGCCAGAAATAGAAAAAATCATGAATCAATAATAATGGGTTGATGAGACACTTCAAGAGGAAGATGAATAGATTATATCTACCCCCATTGAATAGACTCTAGTTGCTCAGAGCAAGCAATAGAAAAGGCTAAGAGAGGAGATTTCATCTACTGAAGATATTATGAAAGGATTCATTTTTCAACAAAAGAAGCCAAAGGTTGGTCTGGTCACATCAGAAGAAGAAACTCAACTAGTGATAATTGATCTTGGACATCCAGAAGTGTCTACATCAGTAGGAATTAGTTCTTCAAACACTCCTCCCCAACCAGTGTTTGAACCACTCGTCCTACAACTTCATCTTCTAGAGAGATTCTAGAAATTATTCAGTCCACAGGAGCTAGTTCTTCGGATGTTCAGAATATATTTTCAAGGTTCCTGGAGATCAACTTCCCAGCATAAGCTTCTTTCTACTTTTGACAATGAGAAAGGAAAAATGCAAATGGAATTCTTACAAGCCTAGATTCCATTTCCTAAATCACCATTAGATTATAAAAAGACTGTGTTTTCATTTGATACTAGCCAAATTCATCCAATTGACCAGATGGATATGTATAGATATACTGGTGAGATGTTGTTTTCTACTGGGACAACTACAACTATGTCTCTTTCTAAACCTTGGACTACCATATCTAATGTTCAGTCTCAGCTTAAGTTAGAAAATATTTCTTCTTTAGCCAAAGATAACAGAATAAAATCGTTGGAGGATTTTGTAGTTAAAGTGGGATATGATCCCAAAGATGTAAAAGTTGCAGAGCTAATCCTCAAAAATAAAGATGCAGGCATTGATGCATTGAAGAAATAGTTGAAGCTTCTTTCAACAGAGGATCCTCTAACAACAGATATAGCAGAGAATTAACAACAAAAGGAGGATATGCTCAAGCATATCATTGAGCAGAATATACAGTTGAAGAAAATTGAAGAGAAGATTGAAGAGTTATTAAAAGAGAAGGAAGCAACACAGTTTACCATGGTTCCAATCATAGCAGTCCCAATAGCAATTGCAGGCATAGAACCTAGTTCATCATCAACAACCATTGAATCTACATCAATAGCACATAATCCAACTAGATTATCATAGGAATTAGCCATACAAAAACAAGAAAATGAGAAATTATTGCAGAAATTCCAAAGTCTAGAGTTGTAGAAAATCGAGAATGACACTTTCTATGTGCAGGAGATGTAGAAGTCCCACCAATTGGAACTCAAGATTCAGAAGTTGGAGAGTGAGTCCCTAATGGCAGATACTTTGGCCCATGCCAAGGAAAATATTTGCACAAAATAAGTCAATCCATGACAGGGGTATGGCCATACATACAGATTATTTTTTAACAGCAAGAACTTATTACCAAGTGCAGAGCAGTGATAGAAGAACATGAAGGAGCCTTGAAGATCAAGCCAGCAGAAGCCACATATATGATTAAAGTTTTAAATTCAAAAAGTAGAGAAGAATTATAAGAAATAAACATCTCTGATAGAACAAATACCATCTTAGAAATTAAGAAGGTACTACAAAGGAGGAATTTGATCAATCAATTAGAAACTAAATGTCAAACCCTTGATATTTTTGTCAAAATATTTCATTCAAAGTTTAATATCTTAAATCAGAAAGGGCTGCCAGGATTGGTAGGCTTGAATGATAAATTGATTAAATTAGAAGATTATTTCAAGGAATTGTATACTATTGGTGTGGACATAACCAAATTTGTAGGAGTCAAAGGACAAATAACAAGGAAGGCTTTTTTGGAAGCCTTGGAGTTTGATTTAACCATCATGCATGAAATTAAAAATTTATTTCTCACCAAACTCAATTTCGAGAGGTACACAGAGGGGGATGAAACATTTAGAAAGATGGTTAATGTGCAAATCCCAAGTGAAGAAATATGGGATCAATTGTGTAAAACATTTTAGTAATTTCTCATTCTAATAGCATTACAACTCATCAATATTTTCAGGCTAGCTCATCAACAGATTCCCAAAGGATAGAGCCACCTCTTCAGCAGTTTTTGGGTTCCTATTATATTGTTCTACTTTTTTAATTTTGTACTATTTGGGTATGCCATTCCAAACAGATTGTAGATGTTTTTGCAAATTTTGTATAAATAACTCATTTGAGTTATTATGGGTTGAACCCTTGAACAAGCTATCAATCAAATTTGTACTAAGCTGGAGAATTTTCTTTGGAATAATAAAATATTCTACATTTACCTCATATGGTCTGTTTATCAGTGAGTTTTGTTTCATCTAGTTTATTCATTATGTTTCCCCCATATAAATTAAGTCTTTTTGCAGTTATCCGAGTCAAAATTTAACTGAGTTTTAGTCTCATTTTGAATCCTCTGTGAAGTTGTGATTTAAAATAAGAGAATAATTTACAATTTATTTATTTATTTATTGTAAGTTCCTCTTTAAATTTAAATTACATCAAATTTCTAAAACAATTTAATTATATTTTGTTAATCTTCTTATAATTGGTTAAGTATTCAGTTTGAATATTAAATCAATTATAATTCTCCAAGCTCTACTTTTCCACCCCATTAAAATAAATTTAACTATGTGTAGTTAAAGAACAACCTTTCATTTTACTTGGAAATCTATCTAAGTTTGAAGCACCTATTTATAAAATTGTTCATTGGTCATCCAATCATTAAAAACAACAAAACATTATATATGCTTAGGCATAACTAATTGACTTATAGTTATCTCAGAGGACAATAGGATGGTGGCACAGTTCATCTCATGAAGTTGAATGAGGCAGTATTTCCAGGCAGGATTAATGGGAGAAGGCTGAAGGTTTATAGGGATGATCCCACCTGTGCATAATGACTACATGATCGCAGGAAAGTCTTAGTCCTTATGACAATTTAAAGAAAGTGTGGGACTATAAACTACGTTGCCCAAGAATTTTTTTATCAAAGGACAAAGGTTGCGTGATGTGTTGGAAAAGTGTGCAGATGGAAGTTACGATGACGTAGCTATGTCACAAGGAGGATTTCCGCACAACCTGTCTAGAAAGTGACCGTCGGAGCAACTACAATTGATTTGACAACTATTTTTCTCTTACAAGGAGCGGGGGAAGTGAATTTAAGGCACAAATCAGGGAGAAGCTACCACCAAAATCACATTTATGAGCAAGATATATGGGGGAATAGACAATTTGAATTGAAATTGAGTTACAAATATTGCACCTCACTCCACACTTGGCCACTTTGCTTCTTGAAATTTTTTTATGTGTTGTTGCGCTTAAAGAGCCGAGTGTATTGTTGTATGTCTAGTTACCTGAGTTGGGCAGAAGTTGAGCAAGAGTTCTTAAAGAGAGGGGTAGGAAACATCATGACTACAACACCGCTATTCCCTACTACATCACCCAGGTCGGCGAGGCCAATACCTACTGCCTCCGTGGCAGGAGAGAAATAGAAAAAAAAGCCATAGGAACCCTCGATTTGACAATTGCCACGAAAAATCCCAAGTGAGAAGAGAAAGAAGGATCGCATGGATAAAAATAAGCAGCTTATGAAACCCCAAGACCTAGACGAAGAAGAGTTGATTATGCGGATTGAGGCAATTAGCACAGAAGGCATGGAGCCAATTTCTTTGTTGCCATGGTATATACCCCCATGAAAACCAATCGCCAAAGTAACTAAGGACCCTGATTCTTTAAAATTCAAGGTTTTCACACCATTCCTGCCTGAGGAAGTACATATTGAGGGTGAATTATTGGCTCAAGTACCATTTATGAAGATGGAGGATTGGGATTTGGGCAGTCATGAGAAATTTCCACAATTGGAACTTAGTAAATACTTGAAAACAGTCTACTATGAGGAGATGGGTGTTACAAGACTAGAACCAATGAAATGGGCGACCGATATTGAGCACGCTGGGTTTCTTAATATATTGTATGTCCCACATTTTAGCTGCGGTATTATTAAATGCCATTTGTGTGCACCAGTTGTTAGTGCTGGTTCATGATAGGTGCCTTTGGTTGGGAGGGCCCATCCCAATTGATGATATGTTGATCCACAGAATCACATCACTACAATATGAGGGCATGAGCCCCGTAGATGCTTTTGTGGGGAAGTCATAGGAGAAATAGCTCATGGACCAAATGAAGAGTGACTTTAGGTTGGTGAAGAAGTCATGGGGATATTTCATTAGTTCGATCTCAGATGAAGTTGTGTGGTTTTTTGCACAGATCTTGGCAGAAAAAATCATGAGACTGTGTCGATGAAGTAATAGCACTAATAGTATCCTTAGCTGCACAGTGCCAAGAATTCTTGGATGATTTTCGTGAATCCTAGGAGGAAGGAAAAGCCTTCCACTACACGTGGTTGATATTATTGATCGTGCTAATAGCTTGGAGGACGCCATAGGATTCCTAGTTCCCAATGACAAATCTAGAGTTGTGCGAGGTTGCTAAATTTTCCTCATTGTGGGAAACGAAGGACCTTGACTGTGTCATTGAAACAAGATGTTTTAGGTATTGTTTGAAACAGAATTTTGTGTATGGTGATTAACAAGAAACCACGATTGTCACCTACTATGTTTAAAGAATATCAACACATTTCATATTTTAACGCCAATTTCCATCATGTATACATTCGTGCGAGGCACGATCTGACAAATACATCGACGAAATTTCCATTTTTGGTCACCGAAGATGATATCACGCAGTTAGTCCTTTAGTGTCGAACTAACTAGCTCTTCCCAATGAATATTGTCGAAGGTATAACAGGGACTAGTGCAGAAGGTGCATCAGGCACTGGTAAAGCGGTGCAGAAAGAAAAGAAGAAGGTGATGATTGATCTATAGAAAAATATGGTGTAGGAACAAGAGGGTGAGCATGAAGAAGAGCCGCGTACCGAAGAACTGGATCAGAGTATCGAAGATCCCTTTGTAGACTTGGAGAATGTTGATTCTCCCTTTATTCTTAAATGACAACAAAAGTCAAGTGTGGGAGGTGCACGTAAGAAGCACAAGTTTGATAAGTCCGCCGGTGTAGAGGCCATGGTCCTGATTGAAGCGGACCTTGATGAGATTGGAGATAGTATTAGGATAGTGACCGAAGAAATTTGGGGCCATATTGAAGATCAATACCATTCCATTTTTACAAAGGTCTAGGCAGGCCTCATAGAGTTGCAGGTTTAGGCGAGCCAAGTTCAAGCGAGTGTGGTTTAAGTGAGCTGGTTTGGAGCGAGCCTGAAGCCAATGACATCAGGTAGTGTGTAGTATGTCCTCACCTTAGAGCTCCATGCTTTATGCCTGCATGATGGATCTTAACATTTGAATTTTGTCGTAGAATAGTAGAGTGCCCAGCTACCCAAAGACGTAAGTATTAACGTCGCGACACTCCCCCTTTCCACATTGCATGAGCTACACCAAGGTCTACCAAATGATCTTAAGGTGCAAGAGAAGCAAGCTCTCATGGTGATCAAGGATGCGAAGATCACCAGTCAACATATGTGTGATGGAAAGCATGAAGCTCGCGAGGATCGTGATGAGGCAGTTGGGAGAAGGGTGCAACTAGAGCAGGCCATTTCAAGAGAATGCAGTGAGCTCCTCGAGGTCCGGATTCAATCAGAGGCTGCTTCTAAAGACAAAGTGTAGCAACTGGAATATGCATTTGTATAATAAAAGGCACAGGTGGATAAATTTCATTTAGATTTACAGCTCCAAATTACTAAGCTTCAATTGAGGATGCAACCCACCACACCACCAGAGATCCAAAAGGAGCATGAGGCTGCCATCAGAACACACAGTGTAAAGCTTGATGCTACTGTCAAGGAGTGTAGCTAGCTATTTGTAGAAACTCTAGAACTGTGGGCCTCACTATAGGCAGACCCATAGGTGAAGAAGATTGAAGTTGCCATTCGGGATAAGTAGTTGCAGTATGCCGAGATAAAGGAAACAACGCACACCTTGGCCCCTATGCAATGGTTCACCCTATTGAAAAACGGGACATCCTTACAAGGATAGATTGATGAATTGTAGAAGAAGATACAAATCATCACTACACCAATGCAGCCATGGGAGAAAGAAGAAGGGAAAATCTCATAGACTATGGAAGGCATGCTCAAGAGTATGTAGCATATGCAGCGAACCATTGTCTTAGCACTAGATGGGCCAACTACAGAAAATTTGGTGTAAGAAGTGCGATAGAAAATTGTTCAATGCACAGAGGCACTTCACCCAGTGAAGTATTCGATCACCAGACTAAAAGCAAAGATCCAAAGTGTATCAGAAGGGTGACTTGAGGACGAGTCACATAATTGTGTTGGGGCCTATTGGGACCGGCTCCCCTTGGTCAATTTTGTTAAAATATTATGTCTTTACATTTTGAGGAGCGGAGTGCGAGTAGCGTGGGTCAAATAGGAGTGAAGTGGTTTTAGGAACTCAAAATCCCTTATATTTGGGTATTGATTTGAGATCCGCCCATGGTTTGCGAACCATGATATTGTAAGGGTAAAGGATATATAAAGGAATGTCTTAGCAAGTCTAAGGAAACTAACTTGACGGATGATATTTTTTTGAATCTGTAATTGTAAATATCTATGTGTTTTAGGTAAAGGGGAAGGCTCTTGCAACTGAGTGCACAGAGACCTTGGTAAGTTCGCATCTAAGTGCATGGGCCCCTTCATCTGTGCGCGTAGAGTCTGGAAAGTTGTATAAAGAATATCTGAAGTAATAAAAGTTATTTGAAGCAATTATGTATCTATTTTTATGCACTTATGTATTTTTTGTACTTATGTGCAACTGAATGATCTTTATATGTATTTTATCTTAATTACTCTACTGAGATTCGGATCAACTGTTAGATGTTATTTTATACATGATTAGATAGTTACACAAAGCTAATAACTCTCTTTAATTGAAAATCATTTGATTTCCATGAATAAGGGTTCGTGAAGGTGACATCAAAACTAAAACTACAGAAAGCACCTTAAACCGCGTCACATGGCCTTCTAGATGCAGAAGCCTAGTTCTAGCATCTCCCAATATTGCCACGGGTGAGACTGCAGCCTGTGCTACACAAGTTGTTGTAGAAAGGGTCGGTAGTGTAGGGTTTTGTTGGTTAGTGTAGCTAACTCTAAACCTGGGTCCAAGCCCCCTCAAGCCAACAAACAACTATAGCTTCTCAAGTACATGGCTCTTGCTTAGTATCCACAACTTCTTCATTAGAATGCTCTTTCTCAATAACCGCAACTTCAATTTTATAGGGCTCTTTCTTAGCAAACACAACTTCTCCATTACAAAAAATGCTCCCATTCATGAGAAAACCCTTGATAGGGGGAGCTACGACAATTAAATCAACATTGTCTTTGGATTCATTACCTTGTCCTACCATAGTTCCATCCTTTAGGCAGTTTTGGGTCCCAAGTTTGGTAGCATTAACAATATTGTTTCAGGAGGTATTGAGGGACTAAGAGAGGTATGGAGACATGGGAGGTGGAAGAGAGAGGAAGAGTGAGATATAGAGATATTTATCGGGTGAGAGTGATGGGTGTATGAAGAGAATGAGAGAGGAATGGAGATTTAGCTAGATAGAGGGTAGAGATAAATGATGGGAGAGAGTGATTGGGGAGATAAAGAGAGTGAAGGAGTGAAAGGGAGAGAGATATAAGAGGAGAGGGAAGGAATTTGAGACAAATATGAATGTGAAGGGTGGGGGGAATAAGGCGAGAGAGAGGGGGAGAGAGATAGAGCTAAAGTAGGGATATGGAAGGGGAGAGATGGGGCTTGCGAGTTAGGGAGGGAGGGTGTGAAGGAGAGAGGGATGGTGATAGAGACATATATGTAAAAGGAGAGAGAGAGAGAGATAGAGAGCGAGAGAGAGGGAAGAAGGGACAAATGCAGAGATAAGGGGGGTGGAGGTGGAGAAATAGGGAGATTGATAGGGGAGATTGTTGGCATTATGATTCAGGTTTGGCGCTATGGCATAGGTGTTGTAATTAATGGCAACTCACTCAAGTGGTAAAACTCTATTCTGGCTCTCAAAATGATGAAAAATAAGGGGTTCGTAGGTACACCATTCAAAAGGTGCGGACCCGCAGGCACGCTGTTCACCAAGTGCGGTCATATCCGCAGGTTATCTGAACAGAAGGTGTGGACCCCAGTCCACTCACTCCAATGCAGAGAAAGCGTGCTCACGTGGGAATTCTTATGTCTGGCCCATGGTATTTAGCCTGACGTTCATGATCCTATGGTTTTGGCCCGTGGTATAAGATCAAAATTATTGAACCCCGGTTTGGATCCCTTGTATTGGTTTTCGATGGTTTTGTCCCATGGTGTGAATAAGGGCTTGCCTATAAAAAGGAAAGGGGATCACTTGGCTAGTCACTTGTGAAATTTGAATATCTTAAGATCTGAAATTTTGGGTGATCGGTTTGAAAAGCTAGATCTAAATCAAGGTGAAATTGAAGGCGAATCTATTGATAGGTCGTGATCTCTCGGGCACATGATTAGATCTGTGGATTTGACTGTCTGTGGCACATTGGAGGACTGTTAATTTGGCTCTATTCAGAGGTCCATAGGCGATCCACACTGTAGGTGCGGGGGTCGGCAGCACAGCAGAAGGCGCAGCTGCGGGGGTCCACAGTGAAGCAGAAGGTGCTGGTGCAAAGTACGTAGCGCAGCAGAAGGCACAGTGCGGAGGTACATAGAGGAACAGAAGGACCAGGTGCAGAGGTACGCTGTCAGGCAGACAGTGTAGGTGCAGATCTGCGCAGAGGTACGTAGTGCAGAAGAAGGAGTAGGTACGGAGGTACGCAGAGCAAAAGAAGGACCAGGTGCAGATCTACACAGTTTAGACACAGAGGAGCTGCAAATATTTGTAGTTTTCTATTGGTGAAGTTGCAAACTTTTCTTGAAATATTTGTTGGCTGCCTTTTATCTATTGCTGAAGAGTTATGGGTTTAGATTACTAGTATTGCTGTTCTAGTTACTGCATTCTGAGAAGTTTTGGTTGATTCATTGGTTGATTGGAAAAGGAGATTAGTTGATTCACATGTACTTTATGATTCATTGATGTTTATGGATCCAGTTTGAAAATTTATGAAAAGTGATCCTTGCAAGAAAAGAAGTAGGCCAGCACCTACGTACTAGTAGATTAGCTAGTACAAGAGCTAAGGGGGTTGTAGCTCCCTTCCAGGAGAGACTGGAAAACGAGAGAGGGTTGTAGCTCTTAGCAGGTTGCAGCCTGCGTACTGGTAAAGGACTGCACCAGTACAAAATCATTGTAAAAGAAGTTTCTAATTGAAAGAATATAGAGACATATTGTAGCAGGTAGTTTTCACCCACATTGGGTTTCCACCTTATATCTGGTGTTCTTTGGTGTGATTATCTATTTTTCCTGTTCTTGCTCATCATTATATGGTACTGACATACAAACTAATGATCAATATCTGAAGAATAAATTAAAGTATAAATCAGGAAGATATATTGAAAAGAATTAGATAATACTGATTCACCCCCCCCCTCTCAGTATTATTTCCAACAATTTGTATCAGAGCAGGTCCTTCTGAAGAAGCTTGATTGCTTGAAGGAAGATCCATCATCATGAGCAACTACGATAGAGAAGCATCTATCAGGCCACCAATTTTTGACGGGACAAACTTCGTATATTGGAAGGTAAGAGTTATTGCCTATCTTCAATCTCTTGGTCCAGAAGTCTCAGATATCATAGATACAGGGTACACTTTTCCATCAGCAACTTCTACAGATCCAGCTGAGAAGAAGAAATATGAAACAAATGCAAAGGTTGTCAATATTCTACTAGGATGTGTATCTCAATCAAAATTCGTGAAGGTTATGCAGTATAAGTCCGCAAAAGAAATATGGGACAAGATTGTTCTGAGCTATGAAGGAGATGATTAGGTAAAATGAGCAAAACTTCAAACCCTCAGAATTCAGTATGAAAATATCAGAATGCACAATGACGAAAGTGTGGCTAACTATTTCCTTCGTGTAGATGAGATTGTTAATTGTATGAAAAATTTGGGTGAAGAAATAAAAGAGGTTGTTGTGGTTGAAAAGGTTCTAAGATCTTTGTCCCCTAGGTTTGAATCTAAAGTTTCTGCAATAGAAGAAAAGGATAATCTACGAAACCTTACCATGTCACAGCTGCACGGAATTCTGACTGCTTATGAAACGAGGAAAGGAGGACAATCAAACAAGAGAGAAGCTGCCTTCAAGGCTTCCGGCAAAGGAGATTACTATGAATCAGGACACGTGTCAGAAGAAGAAGAAGAATCAAATTTTGTCAAAAACCTTCAACGGGGTTCTGGATGATTATGAGGTAAGTTACCTTTCAAATTATTTGCTTGTGGGAGAGTCGGTCACTATGCTATGAAATTTCCTCATAAGGATAAAACTGAGAAAGGGAAGGAACCTGTTAGATGGACCAAGAAACAGAATGTAACTAAGAAAAGTTACTACACTCATGAAGATAGTGATGGTCTTTCAAATAGTGATGAAGATGAACGAGGTAATAACTATAAACTTTTAATGGATTTTGAAGATGATGATTACATGGATGCTATAGATGTGGATGCCTTTTATGAAGAGATTTCTAGACTCAAAACATGTTTAGAAGAAAATAATGTGATCATTGATACTCTGCAATTCCAACTTGATGAAAAGGAAAAATTTCTTGAGAAGTTAGAATGTGAAATTGTTGGCCTTAGAAAAGAAATTGAGAAAACAAAGGCTCTTAATCTTAAATTTGTTAAAGGATTTGAAACTCTGGATGAGATTATCAATGTACAACATTCTCCACTAATCAAGACAGGTCTGGGGTATAATGGAGAAGCATCTCAAGCATCCACCTCAAAGAGTTATCTCAATGCAGCAAGGAGGAATGAGCAAAAGCCCAATGGAGATCACCAGGTAAAACAGGGACGAATTACATCAAGAATAAACAAAGACTACCAGGTAAATCAGGGGCAATCCACCTTAAGGATGAACAAAAGCTACAACCAGCCACAGGTAAAATCTTGTCAATTTTCCTCAAGAATGGATGACAATAGAAACTACAATCATTTGGCAGGTAGATTTGATAATTGCAGAACTTTCTTCAATGGCCAATGTTTCTCTTGCCATAACTTTGGCCACAAAGCAGCTTAATGTGTTGCCTATAAATCAATCATGACTAGAGAAGCTCAAAAACAAAGAAGTATGATTGGGATCACGAAAAGGACCTATAACAACTTTTCGGCCCTTGAAAATGAAATTGAATGTTCTATTTGTAATAACTTTGGTCATGAAGATTCTGAATGCAAGAGCAGGTTTTGGCAGACAAAGGAACAAGCCTCAAGTACCAGAACATGGAGAATAAAGGAACCACAACCAGAAAGATGTGGGATAACTTTTTATGAAGAAGGACAGGAAAATCAATGGTACATCAACAGTGGATGTTCGAAGCATATGACAGGTGATAAAGAAAAACTTGAATCATATAGTGCTTTAGAAAAGGGAAAGAAAGTTTTGTTTGGAAAGGATACCCTTGCAGTCATAAAAGGAAGAGGCACTGCTCAGTTGAAAGAAAAGGTCAAAGCTGGAAATGTTTTGTATGTTGATGGCTTGAAGCATAATCTACTGAGTGTCAGTCAGATGTACGATCAAGGAACCGAGGTAATATTTCGATCAAATGGATGTAGTGTTCGTGATCTTGATAAAGGAAAAACAGTGATCAAAGGTAGAAGAACTCCAAATAATTTATACATATTTGAAGAAGGACAACAACAATGCTATTTGAGCAAGGATGATGAACATTGGTTATGGCACCGGAGGTTGGGGCATCTAAGCTTTTCACAAATAAGGAAAGCATGCAAATACCAGGCAGTTCGTGGTCTTCCAGATATCAAAATTCCAGACAACACCATATGCAAATCATGTCAGTTTCGTAAGAAAACCAGAACTAACTTCCCTGAGAAGGAAGGATCAGCCAGCAAGCCTCTTGAACTAGTCCATATAGATGTATGTGGTCCATTTAGGACAAGGTCACCTCGAGGAGAAGAATACTTTATATTATTCATTGATGACTTCTCCAGGATGGTTTGGTTAGGACTTATGAAACACAAAGACGAAGCATTCGAAAAATTCAAATCTTTCAAAGCCTTGGCTGAAAACGAATCAGATCACAAAATTAAGTGCCTGGGGTTTGATGGAGGTGGGGAGTTTACCTCAAATGAATTTTTTGATTTCTGTGAAGAACATGGAATAAGAAGTGAATTCTCTACAGCTAGGACTCCTCAGCAAAATGGAGTGGTGGAAAGGATGAACAGAACGGTTTAACAAATGGCTTGTGCTATGCTTGATGAGTTTGGAACTCCCGCAACCTTCTGGGCTGAAGCTGTATTTGCTGTTGTTGTTATTCTCAACAAAACAAATGTCCGAGTGAACATCACTCAAACTCCTCATGAGCTCTGGTATGGTGATACTCCTTCGGTAAAGCATTTCAAAATGTTTGGAAGCAAATGCTATATTAAGAATAATGATGAACAGCTTGGCAAACTTGAACCTAGAGCAGATGAAGGAATTCTCCTTGGTTATTATCCCCATAGCAAAGCATATAAGTGTTACAATAAAAGACTTGGAAGAATTGTTGACAGCATTGATGTGGTGGTTGATGAAAAAGGAAACATTCCTAGGCATGTAAATTATGAAAATATCGAAGAGGATGAAGACTACCCTCCAAATTAGACTGAAGATGAAGAAGAACCTCAAGAGGCACTAGAGGAATAGACAAGGACAGAAGAGAAGACTCCATCCAGGTATGTTCAAAGGAGTCATCCAGAATCTCAAATCTTGGGGCAAAAGGAGGCAGACGTACAAACAAGAAGAACAATTGCAGAAGCTTCAAGCTATTTGGCATTACTCTCTTCCACTGAACCACAAAATGTAAGAGAGGCATGCAAAGATGAATGTTGGGTCAAGGAAATGGATGAAGAACTTGAGCAGATCGAAAAGAACAACACTTGGGAGTTGGTTCCTAGACCAAAAGATAAGAATGTCATAGGGACAAAATGAATCTTCAAAAATAAGTTGAATGAAAATGGGGAAGTAATTAGAAACAAGGCCAGACTTGTTTGTAAAGGGTATGCTCAACAAGAAGGAATAGTATTTGAAGAAACTTTTGCTCCTATTGCAAGACTTGAGGCCATCCGAATGTTCCTTGCTCTCTCAAGCTTTCAGAAGTTCAAAGTATTTCAAATGGACGTGAAATCAGCCTTTCTGAATGGATTGAGTAGCCAGATGGTTTCATTCTTGGGAATGATCCAAATCTTCTATGCAGACTGAAAAAGGCTCTCTATGGCCTTAAACAGGCTCCAAGGGCTTGGTACTACCATTTGGACAAATATCTTCATCAACAAGGTTTTTCAAAAGGATCAGCAGATAGCAATCTTTATATGAAAATTGAAAATGAAAAATTGCTAATACTTGTTGTGTATGTAGATGATATTATCTTTGGCAGCAATGAAGAACATGGAAAATTTTAAGAACCCCCCTAAATTTATAAATATAATAAATGGGCGAATCTCCATGGTATATAGGAAAAATGAAAGGTGATTTTATCAATAATATAATATGTATATATAATTTTTTGGCGAATCACTCACCAGGCATGGCGAATATTTTACTCAATTATAAAATCTTGTAAGATCTTGGCGAGTCTTTCACTAAATAATAAAACTTTGTAAAGTCCTAGTGAATCTTAGCATAGGCTACATGCTGGTTTAATTCCCCCATTTAAATAGGCTACATTCTAGGTGAATACCATGGGTCAATACCATGTGCCATTTTGGTGAATACCATGGGTCAATACCATGCGCCATTTTTATTTTTATTAATTCTAATATTAGGGTTAATAATGGTTTTTTGCATGGTATTAATAACAATCTAGTCCATGGTATTTGTCCCATAGTATTTTGGCCATAGGTTTCACCTAAATATAACCCATTTTTTGAGTGTTCGTAAATATAAGGTGACTTATGGAGTAAATATAAAAAAATGTTTTATTTGTTTACCATACCTCTTGTTTATTTATATTTTTATTAATTTACCATACCTCTTTTACAAATATGGTATTTGGCCCATAGGATTCACTTAAATAAAAGCTCTTTCTTGAGCCTTCATAAATAGAACGAGGGTTATGGACTAAATATAAAAAGAGGTTTTATTTATTTACGATAGGTCTAGTTTATTTATATTTTTATTTATTTACCATACCTTTTGAGTAAGTATAAAAAGACATTTTATTTATTTACCATACCTCCACTTTACTTATATTTTTATTTGTTTACACCCTTACATGTATATAAGGTGACTTATGGAGTAAATATAAAAAATGTTTTATTTATTTACCATACCTCTCATTTATTTATATTTTTATTAATTTACCATGCCTCTTTTATAAATATGGTATTTGGCCCATAGGATTCACTTAAATAAAACCTATTCTTGAAAATGGGCGAATGGATTCACTTAAATAAAACCTATTCTTGAAAATGGGCGAATGGATTCACTTAAATAAAACCTATTCTTGAAAATGGGCGAATGGAAGGTTGTAAGTCCTAATTTCAAGGGCTAAATTTACCTTTTTTACCCTCTCCCTTAAAATAAGGTGGGCTATTTGAGGTGATTTGTAAAAATGTACTATGATACAAAATATTCGCCCACTAAAAATTTAAAACCCCTTAATTTCGCCAAAGGGCGAACATTCGCCCCTAAAATTGTCCTTGATGGAGAAGCTATGAGTCAAAGCTTTGCCTTGGTGATGCAGAAAGAATTCGAAATGTCCTTGCTTGGAGAGCTGACATATTTTCTTGGATTGCAAATCCAACAAAATGAAGATGGTATCTTTTTGTCTCAAACCAAGTATCTCAAGCAGATCTTGAAGAAATATGGCATGGAAGATGCAAAACCAGTATGTACCACCATGGTTACAGGATGCAGCCTCAGTGCAAATGATGAATCAGCAGCAGTGCATCAGCCAACCTATAGATCTATGATTGGAAGTCTACTTTATTTGACAGGTACCCGGCCAGACATCATGCATGCAGTGGGAATAGTTGGAAGATTTCAGGCAAATTCAAAGGAAACTCATCTTCAGGTAGTGAAGAGAATTTTCAAGTATCTTCAAGGAACTCAAAACTATGGCTTATGGTATCCTAGAGATACAGATCTCACACTTCATGCTTATACAGATGTAGATTGGGCCGGAAGCGTGGATGACAGGAAGAGCACAAGTGGTTGTGCATTCTTTATGGCTTCCAAATTAGTATCTTGGTTTAGCAGGAAACAGAGTTCGATTTCTTTATCTACAGCTGGAGTGGAATATGTATCTGCTGCATCTTGCTACACTCAACTCCTTTGGATGATGCAGACCTTGCAGGATTTTCAAATCACTTGTACACCACCTATCTCCATCCTATGTGATAATACAAGTGCTATCAGCATTTCAAAGAACCCAGTCATGCATTCAAAGACCAAGCATATACCTATCAAATATCATTTTCTTCGGGAATAAGTGCTTGAACAAAAGGTCAAGTTGGAGTATGTTCCTTCTAAGGAACAAGTTGCTGATATACTCACCAAACCATTGCCCAGGGAGACCTTTGAATACCTCAAGCAAAAGCTGGGGGTAGTTGATGCATCATCTTGTTGTTGAATCTCATCTGTTTCAGAGATTGTTGGTTGTACGCGAGTTTCATATGGGGTATACGCGTACATTTGCTGGGTTATGGATTGGTCGAAGATCGAATGGCATAGGTTCAGGGGGAGCATATATTATTCTATTAATGCATTGTTGGCATTATGGTAGAAGGTCTTGGAGGAGAAAGTACAGAAGGAGAGCATGGATGCTGATCTGAATATTGCTGCTGATATGTCTCTATATCTTTTGTCAAGGTCATTTATGGTGTATGGTGGATTATGGTTCTTCTTGAAGAAAGTTTCTTTTGCAGATCTGGTCTATAGTCAGGGGGAGCTCATTCAGAAATTTCAGCAGGCACTCAGGGGGAGTATGGACAGCAAAGGAAGAGAATATCTTAGTCCGCCCTTTGCCCTTGATGTCAAAGGGGGAGAATGACTTTGAGGATCTTGGGGTTGCCATCAAGTCCAAAGAGGGAGATTGTTGGCATTATGATTTAGGTTTGGCGCTATGGCACAGGTGTTGTACTTGATGGAAACTCACTCAAGTGGCAAAACTCTATTCTGGCTCTCAAAATGATGAAAAATGAGGGGTTCGCAGGTACACCATTCAAAAGGTGCGGACCCGCAAGCATGTCGTTCACCAAGTGCGGTCATATCCGCAGGTTATCCGAACAGAAGGTGCGGACCCCAGTACACTCACTCCAATGCAGAGAAAGCATGCTCACGTGGGAATTCTTATGTCTGGCCCATGGTATTTAGCCCGACGTCCATGATCCTATGGTTATGGTCCGTGGTATAAGATCGAAATTATTGAACCCTGGTTTGGATCCCTTTTATTGGTTTTCGATGGTTTTTTCCCATGGTGTGAATAAGGGCTTGCCTATAAAAATGAAAGGAGATCACTTGGCTAGTCACTTATGAAATTTGAATATCTTAAGATTTGAAATTTTGTGTGATCGGTTTGAAAAGCTAGATCTAAATCAAGGTGAAATTGAAGGCGAATCTATTGATAGGTCGTGATCTCTTGGGCGCATGATCGGATCTGTGGATCTGACTGTTTGTGGCACATTGGAGGACTGTTAATTTGGCTCTATTCAGAGATCCGCAGGTGCGGGGGTCTGCAGTGCAACAGAAGGTGCAACTACGGGGGTCTGCAATGAAGCAGAAGGCACTGGTGCGAATTACGCAGTGCAACAGAAGGCACAGTGCGGAGGTACGCAGAGGAATAGAAGGACCAGGTGTGGAGGTATGTTGTTAGGCATACAGTGCAGGTGCAGATCTGCGTAGAGGTATGCAGTGTAGCAGAAAGAGTAGGTGCGGAGGTACGCAGAGTAGAAGAAGGACCAGGTGCGGATCTGTGAAGTTTAGACACAGAGGAGCTGCGGATATTCGCAGTTTTCTATTGGTGAAGTTGCAGACTTTTCCTGAAATATTTGTTGGCTGCATTTTATCTATTGCTGAAGAGTTCTGGGTTTAGATTACTGGTATTTCTATTCTGGTTACTGCATTCTGAGAAGTTTTGGTTGATTCATTGGTTGATTGAAAAATGAGATTGGTTGATTCACATGTACTTGATGATTAATTGATGTTTATGGATCCAGTTTGAAAATTTATGAAAAGTGATCCTTGCAAGAAAAGAAGTAGGCCAACACCTACGTACTAGTAGATTTGCTAGTACAAGAGCTAAGGGGGTTGTAGCTCCCTTCCAGGAGAGACTGGAAAACGAGAGAGGGTTGTAACACTCAGCAGGTTGTAGCCTGCGTACTAGTAAAGGACTGCACCAGTACAAAATCATTGTAAAAGAAGTTTCTAATTGAAAGAAGATAGAGACATATTGCAGCAAGTGGTTTTCACCCACATTGGGTTTCCACCTTATATCTAGTGTTCTTTGGTGTGATTATCTGTTTTTTCCTGTTCTTGCTCATCATTATATGGTACTGACATACAAACTAATGATCAATATCTGAAGAATAAATTAAAGTATAAATCAAGAATATATATTGAAAAGAATTAGATAAAAATAATGAGAGATTATAGAGATATACTAGTTCTATGGGAGTTTCTATGAAGTAAGGACTAAGTGAGGGAGGAAGGAGGGGGGAGGGAGAGGAAGAGTGACATGGGGGTGGGAGTGGGGAAGAGAATGAGAGGGATATAATGTGAGATAGAGTGAGAGAGAAGGACAATGGAAGGTAGATATAAAAAAATATGGAGTACATATATAGAGGGAGAGGGTTGGGGGGGATGAGAGAGAGGGAGTGAGGGAAAGAGAGAGAGAAGGATAGAGGGAGGGAGATAGAGATAGATCCAAAGGGGGGGAGTGATGGTTGAGGAGAGGGACAGAGAGGGATGAAGAGACATATATATAGAGTGTGTGTGATGGGAGATATATATATATATATATATATATATATATATATATATATATATATATATATATATATATATATATATATATATATATATATATATATATCGAGAGAGAGAGAGGATGGGGGAAGAGAGATGGATAAAGAGAGAGGAGAGACGGGGTAGAGGGGGAGAATTAATGTCACAAAAGCATGAATACAATCTAGAATGCATGCATGGTCCTACCAAGGTCCACCAAGCATGAAATGGATATGTATGAAGTTATGTAAGGAATTAATGACTATGTATGTTAGTCAAAAAATGTATGTGATGTTTTTTAGAACACATGCACTCTCTTCTCAAGTACATGTGCATGCTTCTACTAGTTATTTTCTAGCCAAAACCCATGCTTACCACTCACTCAAGATTCAAACAACAATATAGTCAGTAAGAACATGAAAACAATGAAAAAAAACACTTGGTATGATTTTTAGAAGGAATATTTTTGTCCACTTGTGTTATTAGGAATTAAGTTTTTCTCTTATTTTGTAATTTGGGGACAATAATTTTTATTTTGAGTAATTGGAAGACATTGTTTTCCTTTCTTTTAAGATTGAGAGACAATTTTTGTCTTTGATGTAATTGGAGGTCAATTTTTGTAATTGGAAGAAAACTATTGTATCCTCTTAATTGCAATACATTCAAACATGGGGAACCATCATAGTTGGAAAATAGAGTCATCAAGGAAAAAACCCCATATAAAATATCAATGTAGCAGGTGGTAATGCTAGGTTAGGTATGGCAAAATGTAGAGTTTTAGAAAAAGAAAACCCAACTTCTAGCATAATAGGTGAACCTCCAATGAATATTCCCTTAGAACAAATTGTTGTGGTTGATCATATAACGGTGTATTTTCCTTGAGCTAATTATAGTATGGATAAAATTAAAGAGGCGACTATTGGAGAACGTCTTGATCAAGGACTTCCTATGGTGTAACCTCCTATTTGACATTGCATCATTTTAAAAGATACCCTTGAGCATGTATGGTCCCCTTCCAAGAATGTAAGTCCACAACAGTGAGGTCAAGAGTGCTAAAATATAGATCCATCATCCCTATCTAGAATTGACTCTTTATGACAAAGGCATCCAAAAAAAATCAAGTTAATGAAAGTTGTTTATAATCAATTGATGGCAAACTACCCAACTAAGTTAATTTTTACCAATCCTATAAAATTATTAAGTATTTTGAACTTAATTTTGAAGTCGCCAAATGTAAATAATTTTTCCTTTATCATAATATATGAGTTTTATTTTTGTTAGAACGATTTTAGGCATTAAAATGGTGAAAAATACATTAAAAAATAATCATAGCATTAGAAACCTTATGGTTTCTTTTCAAAAAATTGTAAGAGAAATCAATCCAAATAACATAATGTTTCTCATCATGTATTGTCCTAATTAATCGTTAATAAGATCACAAGAAAATGTAGTCAGTTAAAACACACATCCCATCTCTTTAATTGGAATTTCAAAATCCTTCAAAAGTATTATATTATATAAGAGAGCCTTGAGAAACATGGCCAAACATATTTATGGGACTTTAATAGAAGCTATCTCATTTTGAGACGAGTTTAATTGAAGTAGTTAAGGAACTAGTGAAAAAATTATAGCATGAGAACATTAAACCTTCCTCTTACCAAAAATATGTAATAAAATTAAGAAGGGGTTATAGTGGCTGTGAACCCCACATTAAACACTTTCTTGACATGACATAGATAGAATTGTACGAGAGATTCATAAATTCACATTTTGCACCTAAATGGGTCAAAGATCATTTGAGAAATGCAATATTAGAATAGACACAACTTGTAACAAAAGTTGTTTTCGATACCACATTGAATACTCTTATTATTATAACACATTTATATATTTTTTTTTCTATATTGCATAACAACCTTGTGTAGGAATATTCAACTATATTTCCACTAACCTTATCTAGAGAATTTATTAATGGCATCCTATGTATAAGGCTAGATAGTTGTACATTTTATCAGAAATAATGTTTAGATGAGACATGCCCTACATGTGGTGGAATGGTAGTATTAAGAAAGTGCATCCATGTGAGAAATTATATAAATTGGGGAGAAAGGAGGTTAACTTGAAAAGATTCAAATGTGTCACATACAATGTCAAGGGAGGGAAAAAATGAAAAAATATGCATTTGGTCACTTCCGAAGTTAGTAATGAGTACTTAAATAATATCTTTTCTTTTAGAAAGAACTTTGACTATGGGATTTTAAGATTGTAACAAATTGTATTTGTAATCATGTATTCATATATGTCTTTATTGTTTTTCTACTAGGTACAAGCATGTGAATTTATCAAGGAATTATTTGAAAATACATAACAATATGTGCAACATGTCAATGTGGCTTAATGGTAGGATGAGGATTTTGAATTATGCAAAGATATGCCTCCCAATAGTACTATATTATTAGTGGTGGATTTTGCAAAATACTACACCCTTCAACCACAAAAGGAGATTCAAATACACTATTGTCAACTAAAACAAACTAGCATAATGGCCTATATCACATATAGGCATGGGCTAGATAGTAGTGAAGAAACCATGGTTATATTGAAGGGTTATCACTTCTTTCTTAAAAAGTGATGATAGGTGCCATGACTTAGCTTTTGTATAGCACTGGTTCCAATTGTTGTACAATCTCTTGAAGAAGAATAATATATAGATGGATCAACATTAGAATTGGTCACATATTAATGTTATCTAGTTCAAAAAGGCAAATGTATTTCAATATCTATGTTGAAAAAAAAACAATGTACCACATATTTGGAACTATTTTGAGATCTGGCATGGAAAAATGGAGCATGTTGGAGCAGGAGTGTGCCTCAAAAATACATTACATAAACAAGAAATCAAGTTCATTACTACTTCCCTCATTGGAGATGTAAAATCCATTGTTGAACGAAATTCTTTAGTTATGGAGGAGGGAGTGAAAATGTGAGAATACTAATCAACCAAGAAATCATCTATACCGAATTCAAAACAATCCAAGGAACTCATGGATTTCATTCATTTGAAATACCAGCTAATGCTATAATTTTAATATGGATGAGAAAACTCTCTTGATTCCATGCTGCATTTAGTAGTATTGAATGGGAAAATTGTGATTCCATGGGCTATTTTTATAGATGGTATGATGTATCACTCTCCACTAGTCAATATACAACTATAGTCTTATCATAGTTGGAGCTGGACCATTCAAGTATTTCACTAGATAATGATGACATCTTAGATCTTGTGCAACCAAGTTCAATGAATATTTTGTTAATTTTGATTAACTAGTATGACTGTAGTATGATTTTCTTATTTAGTGGACTCACATATTGGAAAATTCATTTTTTGTAGGGAATGTATATGTATAGCTTTCCAAAAAGGTTGACAATGGGGAAATTACTATTAGCTCAAACATTAAGTAGAGGAAAGGCATACCCTCAAATGTCTCATTAACGGAATTTGAACATATTTATTTTCTGATTGGGTCGATGATTGGGTCTATGGATATCAAAGGGGAATATCTTAAATGAAGTGAAAGAATTTAGAAGAAAAAAGGTTTTTGTTTGAAGCTTATAGAATATATCATTTTGTATACCACTATAAAAATGTGGTTGTTGTTACAAAACATCCAACTTGTAGCATCCTTGTCCTCTAGTTAGGAAATGTTATACAATACCCACAACCAACCATTACAAAATTTCAGTGGAAGTATAATGAAACTTTGATACCACCTTATTGCATCCTCGGCCTCCTGCTAGGTGACATCACGTAGTACCCACAACCAACCATTAGAAAATTTTTGCAGAATTACAATGCTCTGATATAAAAAGGCCATGTCTCAGCCCATTACCAACTTCCTTATAGAAAACATCATCTTATGAGTCCTAATTTAATCTGCCATATATGGAAATCATACCTAGTGGCCCTTAGTGACAACCATGGAATATCTAATTTCCTTTAACCTGTTAATATCGACATTTCCATAGTTTGTACCTATACCTTGCAATAACACTCAAATTATATTTTTCATGTAACTAAATGCATAACTAAAATGTATAATTAATTCCATGCTCAATAACAAAAAAATAATTTTTTAGAAAGTTAAATAGGGTTATACATTAAGGAATAAATCCATGTGCCTCAATTAAATTAAATATCCATATCCTAGAAACAATGTTTACAACAAATACACATAATAATTAAAGGACATAGAAACACTTATCTAAAAATGTCGACTAGATATGGATCTTCCACATTCCACCCAACCATAGATCATGCAATTCATAATATTTCAATTGTGCATCACCCCCGAGCTATGGCCTCAACTTCATGGGAAACTGTTTGTACACCAAATACCAGATAGCAATCACTAGCAAAGGTATCAACCCCAACAACCTTAGCCTCCAACCATAGGCTCACACCCCCAATCAAGCTACACATAAGTGGTGCAGCCCTTCTTTGCACCTAGTAGTCCCTCAGGTCTCGTGCTACCACCTTCGGGGTCATCTCACTACCATACATGGAAGATATCAACTCTATAGCTTCCAAGATATATTGTAGCTCTCTAGAGCTTCCTGGTAACCTTCTTGGCCAACTAAAGAACACCTAGTTAGTTACAGATCCCTACTCCTTATATTCACTGACTGGTCACCAAACCGAGTTACACCAGAATTCCATGGGTGTTAGAGTGAAGCCACTAATTCCACTCCCTAGCCATAATCCATGGCCTCCATGTCTCACACTAGAATGAATCCATAACCAAATGAATAATCATTGATAACTTCCTTTCAAGAAAAAACATTCACTTTATATATGCATGGGTTTCTCTTACCATGTGGCACCTTCTAAAGCCACACAGGCTTTAGTACCTTTTCTCCCAAAATCATCAAACTAGTGATGTTGCCCTTCTTCCATGGAATTTTGCATCCCCCATACTCTTTTCCATGGAGTTGGTCTGTAGTCAACTTATTTTATTGATATATGTAAACATTTACATCGTGATTACAATTCTAGGGTCCCTAACCTCACATCCTTTAAATGCACATATCCCTAGGCACATTGGCTGAAAAATATATAAACATATTTACATGGTCATACAAGACTCAAAATTAACCTTTTCTCACTAACCTATTTATCACATGTATGTATATTTACATCACCTGTGTCAGGCAGGGGTATTACATTCATAACCGCTTTATTTATGCATTGTCATCGATGGATCATATATACACATATATACAACATGTTTAGTAAAAATGATGAGGGTATTCCTCCCTCATCACGTTCCTACTCCTAGGTAGCATCCCTAGGACTTAGCATGGTTCATTGCACCTTTACCATAATGATGGGTCGATTATGAAGCATTTTGACCTTCCTATCCAAAATCTGCATCAACTAGACCTAGAGGTCTCCCTTAAGCTCCATCTAATTTATATACCAATAAATTACATGATTAGCACCAGGAATATAATTTTTAAGAAAAGAAACATGAAACAAAATATGAACATGCATAAATGCCAGTAATGCAAGCCTATATTCAATTGGGACAGTCCTCTTTAGGCTATCGAATGGCCCACAATATCTCGATGCCAACTTAGCATAACTACCCAACTTCATTGAGCTCTTCTTTCCCTTTATTTTAAAGAATAATTGGTCCCTGATTTCAAATTCCCTATTTGTTCTATTCCTATCAGCATAATGCTTCTACCTATCCTAGGTAGCTTTCAAATTATGCTTAATTTTCACCATATGTTATTCCATATCTTTGAGCAATTCTAGACTATCCATAACCTTGTCTACTATATTACTCAAAATCACAAGAGTATTACACTTCCTTCCATACATGGCTTCAACCTAACTCATATTGAAAGATGTCTAATACTCGTTGTTATAAGCAAGTTAGACCAAAAGCAAGTAGTATTCCCATATCGATGGCTTATCCATCACATACATTTGTAGCAAATCCTCAATCACTTAATTAGCCTTCCCTGTCTACCCATCAGACTCTATATGTTGTACTAAAATTCAAATTAGTACCCAATCCTTTAAATAAACCCATCCTATAATTAGATGCAAACTTTAGATATCTATATGAAATAATTTCCTTAGGCACTCCATGTAACTTGGAAACTTCTTGCATATAAATTTAAGCTATATTAGCTTCCTTGTGAATTTACCTCAATGAAATAAAATGGGCAACCTTGGTGAGTTTATCCACCACCACAATTATACCATCATGCCCATCTACAGTTTTAAGAAAAACTGTAATGAAATAAATTGATACCACATCCTATTTCCACTCATGAATGGGCATTGGTTGCAACAAGCCAACTGGGTGCTTATGCTTAGCCTTAACTCTTTGAAATTCTAGGAAACTCGTTATATAACTAGCCACTTCCTTCTTCAAGCCTAGCCAAAAATATTGCTTTTTAATTGTTGTAATAGTTTTCTGGAAGCTTGGGTGCCCAACATAAGGTGCTATCTGCATTTCATTTAAAATTATTTCTTTTGATTCTTATACATTTAGAACATAAAATCAGCCTTTATAGAAATAATTTCATCTTTCAACGTCTCATATTCTTGATATTTTGGTTGCATAATATCTTTCCATATGTTACCTTTTATCTCAGCATACATCTGGTATGAATTCCCAACTTCTACATTGTATTTCAATAGATCAACCTTACAAATGTGTATTGTTGTAGCATGCATGATATGCACCCTTTGTTGGATCTTTTGCATTTTCTGAATGGTTGGTGGCACTTGGTATGTTGGCATTGATGTCAACCAGACTAGCATTGAGGTTAGAGGCAACAAATGTTGGCATTGATGAGCATGTTGTTCAGTGGGAGTCCCATGGTTGTTGCAATATTTTGTAGAGAATCATCATAGTAGCAGGCTTAGTGGAGAAGCCATAAAAAGATGACTATGATAGATGGGGAGTCTCATACTTTAGAGGATATTATGTCTCAAGAGATCAGTTTAGTTTCTCATGAAAGTGGCATAGTTCGAAAGTTCTTAGAAAGATATTTCCAATTGTAAGTGAAAGTCTGCAAATGGTCCTCTACATCAAAAGTTATTGATAGTCAAATTCAAGTCTCCAAAGTCATATGAAACAATGCCCAAAACCCCAGAAGGCTCATAACCCCGGAAGGCTTGGAACAATAGAGGTTTATTTAAAAATTGTTACGGACAAGAGGGGCAGTGCTCCAACTCTACAGAGGCTAGTATGGCATACAATATGTTGACAGGTAGAAAGTGGGCCAAGCTCAAAATCTCCAATAGAAAGCACAAATAAAAGGAGAGGCATATCCAACGGAGCACACAAGTGATTCGGGACGCAAGCCCATAAGCCCGTAAGGAATAGGAAATTCATTTTATAAATTGTTATAGGCATGCAGGTATCTAGGCTCCAGCTCTGTAAGGGCTAATAGATGGGAAGCAAATAAAGTTCCAGGATTTGATAGTAGGTGACAAAGATGGGTGACGAAAGTTTTTACCGACATTTGATAGTCATAAAATTTTGATGGGCACGCCCAGGGTTTGGTTTTGCAAATATTTCATGTGTTTTGGTGACCAAGGGCCTTCAATCTATGAAAAAAGAAAAAAACTATGGGAAAGTGTTTTAAAGGGCTTTTGGTGACCGACTGGCATTGAAAGTGGTCCACTCTAATGGGATAATGCTTGGAAGCTTGGAAGACTGTAACTCTTAAGTTACGAGCACTAGGGCATCTAGGATCCATCTCATTAGCGACATATGCTAAAATATATGGATGAGTCTACAGCTCCAGCACACAATATACATAGGATGTATGAGTTAGTAGTCGAAACATGGGGGCTTCACTGACAAAGCAATACCATATCATGTGCATTCATGTTGGGGAATAAAAACTGAGGAAAAAATAAAATAGTATATTGAACATATAATAGGGGAGTAAAGGGTTCTAATCTGTTTTATAACAATATGTGTATTATAAGGTATTGTTTATACAATACATTGGCCACCTGGAGGCAAAAAACAAGTGTGCTAGAGAAATATAGGTTCAAGGGTATTGTGGGAGTATCAAGAGTGGGAGGGATAAAGAAAAAAATATGGTAATATTAGGTCCATAGTAGCCAAATAGTCAAACCTATGGCCCTAGGATTGACATGCAGTTCATGGTAATTTTAAATTCTTAAATTTTTAACATTACCATGAAATGACTCAGGATGTTTGAGAGTGGTTCCAACCTCACTAGATTTCATATGGAGAAAGTAGAATTTTAGATATCACTCAAAATCCAGCAGACTTATTTGTTTTTCAAGATTTGAAGATTGGGGGGATTGCAATGTTTCCATTGGATTTTGTCATGTACTAGGGTGTGGAACTCATATTTAATCAAGCAAGCTAATACCTATATGTACCTTGATGTTATTGACATTGGTTGTTAAACTCTTGTATCATGACCTTATTAAAATGTACCTATCACTCGAAAAAGATCTTGACTTAACATGCTATGCTTTTTCTATCTTATGTTAATGCTTAGAGGGTGATATTAATGAAAAAGATCCCAAGATAGGAAATGATTTTGATGATATGTAGGTATTTGTTATAGCATGATTTTTTTAGATGATAGAGGCCATCCAAAGCCTATTTGTTGATGTACTTTTGGTGCAGAGTTGGATTGCCCTTTATGTTATTTTGTTTATGTGCACCCTTACATGCTATATAAATGAGAACATGTAATTTTTGGACCTGTGGTTGATGAAGATTTTAACTACTAGAGGAATGGTATTATATTGGTTTAACCCATGATTTTATGTTTTTTTTTATTACAAATTCATCATTCTACATGCTTTTGTTGAGATATATGCACCAAAATATATAAAAATATATATATAAAAAATCACTCCCAAAATTGCTTCCAACCTGGAAGCTTTTGAAAATGTCACTCCTTGCTCTTGCTTCCACTCCCATTTCCCACTTCTACTCCAGCTTCTCATTCCCAAGTAGCCTTGCTCTAGAATAGACATGCATCACATTACTAATACCTCTATGATTTATGTCTAATGTGTGTGTTAATATTTTTTACCTATTGCTCAGCTAGTGATCCTCCCAATGATGGGGCAATAGAGAAGACAACAAATATGGCACCTTTACCATTTCCTTACATTAGTGATGAACAATTTGAATGAAAGTGAAGGAGACAATGATACCGATTATTGCTTGGTAGAGGACACATGCATGCCATAGGAGATAGTGAAATAGACTATTGTTTGGAAGAGGGTGCATGCATGCTAACGAAACAGATAAAGAACTTCAGTTAGTTCTAGTTTAGACATTGTTTCAAACTTAGAATTTTAGTTTTGGAAAGAGTTTTTCTATTATTAGATAATTTATTTGGTTATTTTTAGCATGCATTATCTATTCTTACTAACAGGTTGCAAATCCTTAGTAAATTAGAATACTTATGCATGAGAAATTCCCATCTTAGGTAGAGGACACAGATCTCAAGAAAGGGATGCATGCTCTAATTCATATTTTGATGGAGACACACTTACTTGGCACTCTTACCATGAAACTATGGTGCACTAAGTGATCAGTTAAGTCTATCATTTCACAAAGTCTAACCATATAGGATTTTTCATGTGTCCATATTCATTATACTTTCTCTCCTCTTCCTATTCTATAAGCTAAATGAAAGGTGCGCCATTGTGTTTGTTATCGAGGTTTTGTTTTGAACTGTTGTAGTGTATCTTTCTTCAGTATTAAATAGAAGATAGATGAAATTTGGAGTTCAAATATATGTATTTCCCATTCAAATTTTCCACAGTATGTATTTGTAAATTAACCAACTTATATCTGCCTTTTTTTATTTAAAAAATTCAAGTTTTTAGCTACCTAGTATTTAGGTTATTCTTTATAAGTGCATAATTCTCTTACCATTGTTAATGAAAATAAAGGGATATAAATATAAAAGGGTATACAAATTCAAATGATAAAATGGATACCTACAATATCTAGTGACAGTAGGGTCTTTAAAAACTGGGACAGTGTATTGGGTTTCTATTAGTAGGGGTTAAACAGAGTCATTTTTAGAGGTGTTTTCGAATATGTTGTCAAATTAAGGGTTTTATTTATTATGCCATGAACGCACATGCTATGTTGGAGATTCATTGAATTAATCCCCCGTGAGTTGAAACGAATGCACAGAGAGAGGTTGGTACCATTGTATTAATGGAAACTGCTGAAACAAGTCTCCTTTGTTCTTACTTTCATGCCACGAGGAATTAATTGAAGAAGATGGCTATAGGACACCATATCAGGGAATTTATGGACTCTGATAGCATGTTGCAGTTGAAGCAGGATGAAGAGACATATCTGAATTTTTATGAGATCTATGGGCATTTAAGAGGAATGGAGGACCAAGTTATCTGTGCAAGTAATTATTGAGTGTGCAGGGTTGACTAATATTTATTTCTCAGTACGAGGAGACTCTTCGATGCCCATTCTATAACTTAATGTAACTACGATGGATAAATAAATAAATCCCATTTTTATAGTTTAATAGAGTTACAGTGGCTTTGCACTTTGATGGAACAACAACATGGAGATCCATGCAGAAGCATGCTTTCAGGCACTTACAATCGAGAGAGTAGAGACAACATTGAGCATTGTGTATAAGAGGAACAAAACCTAGGATTTCCATTGAATAAAGTGGGTATGCAGTATTTTTGTTGAGTCTATTTGTGTGAGGAGCAGAGAACTAAGTTTTGAGAATTAACTTTGTTTACAGTAGAGCAGAGTGCCAAGACTAGAGCATGTCGAGTAGTGGGAAGTGGAACTATAGATATGAAGGGGAGGAGCTAGTGCAGTAGTACATCATGTTTATATTTCTGAGCATTTGTATTAGCCTCTATTTTTAGTCTGAAAATAGTATGAAAAGCAAAACAATGGATAGAGTAGGTAGTGGTCTGCATTCATAAAAGGTTGGTGCCTCTTGGCAAGTGGTGGCTTGATATTTGAAGGGGGTTTGGGCCTCTGTGAGTGGGTGCTCACAAAGAACTTGATTGTGTTAAGTGGGTGCTTAATTTACATCATAATAACAAACAAATTTGTGATTTTATCCCCTTGAGATACCACGTAGAAAAATACCTATATCAATATGTGTGTGTTGCTCAATTGATGAACCATGTGCTCATGTGAATGGTTTTCTTTACTGTACATCTATATTGTAGTATGAATGCTCTTACAAATAACTGGAAGAAGTCAAAGGAAATATAAGAATTGAGCTTAATTTTAAATGACCCCACTATTATTGATTCATCCCCTGCCGCCCCCTTGTGGTCGAGTAATTCCTTATTCCAACAATTAGTATCAGAGCAAGGTTCCTTCAGGAACAATTTAACCACTAGAAGGTAGATCCATAAGGAATTATGTCTAGGTAAGAGAGTTAGGATGCTTACTCAAGTAAGATACCAGTCTTTGATGGGACAAACTATGCCTTTTGGAAGGTTAGGATGGAAGCCTATCTTATGTCCCTAGGAGTATATGTTTGGAGCTTTGTGTTGGTATATTATGATGTTCCTAATGTCCCTCCCACATATGTAGACAATAAAAAGGTGTATGGAAATAATTCTAAAGAAAATAATGCCATTCTCTTTGGCCTTAGTCAATATGAAATTTTAAACATTATGCACTTTAAGTCTACTAAGGAAGTCTGGGTCAATCTCAATTAGAGTTATGATGGAGATGATAAAGTCAAGTAGGCCAAACTTCATACCTTTAAAATGAGGTTTGAAATATTTTGAATGATTGAAGAAGAAAGAATAACATAATACTTCCTCAAAGTTGATGAAGTAACAAATATGATTAGAGGACTTGGTGAAGCTATCAAAGAAGATATAATTGTTCAAAAAGTCTTAAGATATCTTCCTATGAGATTTAATGCCAAAATATTTTCCATTCAAGAAATGTCTAATATGAAAGGTCTCACAATGGGACAATTGCTTGGTACTCTCACAACGATTACGAGATGAGAGTAGGAAAATATAATCTTGAACCAAAGGAGGCAGCTTTCAAGGTGTCCAAGAAGGCCAAGGAGCACAAATATCATCAATATTACTTCAGCTACGAATCTAATCAAGAGTTGGCTCACTTTGCGAGGAAACTGAAGCATGGATCAAGAAAGTATAAAGGGAAGTTTCCCTTCATATGTTTTGACTGTGGAAGAGTTGGAAATTTTTTGTCCAAGTGCCCTTACAAAGAAAGTATGGGAAATGAAGATGATTGGAAGTTCAAAGGCAAAGAACATAAACATCAAAAGAAGAGGCTCTCTAAGAAGAAGGGGCTCTACTCTAAGGAGGATAACTCGACAGCAGAGTCTCATAGAAAAAATTCCTCAGAGGATGAGTCAAATGAATGGTTACACATGGAATTTGGAACAACTCCAAGAAACAAAATATTATAGCCTAAAGAAGAAGAATAATAAGGAGTGGTGGACTTTGAAATGGAACTCATAAGTTCTCTTGGTGAGTTAAAGAAGGTAAGAAGAAAGAACAAGGAACTAAAAGAGTAGTTGTAGTGTGATGAACAAGGTATGGATAAATCATGTATAACTCAAACCATGACGAATTTTTGCATCAAAAATAAAACTTGAATAGTCCATTAGAAGTAAAGACAACTTAGCGCTTCGACTAGAAGAAAAAAAAAAGTGAAAAACTATAAGAAGATAACATACATATAAAGAAAGAGCTGATCAAAGTAAAGAAGGAGATGATCCCAGAGATATGCAAAGAATATATTTTCTCCCTGAAAGTCAAATTAGAAGAAGAAAAATGAAAGGAAGAAGTTCTTAATGATGTAATTCATGAATGGGAAGAAAACTATCAGAGTCTCGAGGAAAAAGTTGTCTCTCTGAGGAATAGATATTGAGATATTGGAGACTGAGAAGGGTGTTAGTGAAATGTTTGTAGAATGGATAAGAAATCTAGATCATATTCTGAATAGTCAAAGGTCTCTAGAAAACAAGATAGGTCTGGGAAATTCTAGATCAAAGGAGTATTTTATGAGAAAGATGAACTTCAAGTCTGCATGATTTGAGGAACCTGAAAGCTATGAAAACGTGCTTCAAGAAGGAATCAATGAAGATAAAAAGGTAGTAAGGAAGAGAGGAATCCATCACTGGAACAATAATTCCAAATTCTCAAAGGATTCATACCAAAGGAGAATGAATCAATCAGCAGACAATAAAGGTACCTTCATGTACAAACTCATGAAATTTCCAACTTCAGGTACTCTAATTTATTTTATGGTAATTGTTATAAATGTCATATCTTTGGACATAAATTTATTGATTGTAGAAGAGTCAAAGTTGAAAGAGATGAAAATTTCAGATACAATAAGTATTAGAATTTTATATCTCAAAACTCTCCTCCTAGAAATAGAAATCCCTTCTCTCCCCTAATGGATGATGTTAAATGCTTCAAATGTAATAATTTTAGGCACAAGGTGAGTTAATGCAAAAGAAAATTTGACTATTCATCTAAATCCCATAATGCTTGGAAACCAACCTTTCCAAAGGATAAGAAGAATTGGAAATGTAAGTCTGGAAATAACATGGAATGTGGACTTGCTCTGTCAGTAGATGATTACAAAAATAGATGGTATGTGGATAGTGGTTGTTCGAAGCATATAAATGGTGACAAAAGTAAATTATTTTCTCTAAAAGAAAATGACAAAGTGAACAATGTCACATTCAGAAACAATGCTCCAATAAAAATTAAGGGTAAGGCCATAATCAATCTTAGTGAACAGACTAAAGCTAAAAATGTATTGAATTTAGAGGGTCTCAAGAAAAACTTACATAGTGTGAGCCAGATATGTGATAATCGCTATAATGTTACCTTTTAATCCAAAGACTGTAAGAATCTGAACTGAAGAGAATGGAAAGATAGTGGGAAAGGTAGTCAGAACTCACAATAATGTATATGTGTTTAATGACTCTAGAGTAAGCTGGTACTTGAGCAAGACAAATCAAAACCGGTTGTGGCATAGGAGACTTGGTCATATGAATTTTTGCAGTCTAATAAAATTAAACAAGATAGGAGTTGTTAGAGGATAGCCAAGACTACTAAGGCTTGATAATTCAATTTTCAAGTCTTGTCAATTTGGTAAGCAAACCAGGACTCATTTCAAGACAAAGGAGTTATCATCATCTAAACCTTTGGAGCTAATTCACATCGATATCTGCGGCCCAACCAAGACAAAAACCCAAGAGTATAAAAGTATTTTATGCTACTTATTGGTGATTTTACCAGAGAAACATGGATAATACTCTTAAATTAAAAGCTATAAACTCTTAAACATTTTAAGACATTTAACGCTCAAGTAGAAAATGAGAAAGATCTAAAGATCAAATTCTTAAGATTAGATAGAGGGGGGAAATACACTTCAAGATAGTTTTAAGAATACCGTGAAGAGAATTGAATAAGGAGGCAATATTTTATGGCTATAACTCCATAACAAAATTGAGTAGTAGACAGAAAGACAAAAACAATTCAAGAGATGGCCAAAGCAATGATGGATGAAGCATATGTACCTCACGCATTTTGGGGAGAAGCAACACAGACAACAGTGTACCTAGACAACAAAACACAACTCAAACCTAATAATGATAAGACTCCCTATGATTTATGGAAGAGGAGACTTGCATCAATGAAACACTACAAGGTGTTTGGGAGAAAATTATTTATCAAAAGAAATGATAAAAATACTAGAAAGTTTGACTCTTGTGTTGATGAGGGTATATTTCTTGGGTACTCAACTTGAAGTAAAGGATACAAATGTTAAAACAAAAGGACAAAGAGAGTTGAGGACTACATTGATATAATAGTGGATGAAATAATACCACAATTCAAGTTTTCCAAAGGAAACTTGAACTCAAAAGGAGGAGAAATTTTAGTCATCAGAATCACAAATCAAGCAAAAACAAAGAGAGATGATGAAGATGAAGAAATAAGTACAACACCAAATTCCAAAACTCCCTCAAGGTATGTACAGAAACAACATATGGAAATCCAAATTATTGGTGATCAAAGGCTTTGTTTTCAAACTAGGAAGAGATTCCTTGGTAGTCCAAGTTGTGAAAACCTTTCTCTACTATCTCAAATTGAGCGCAAGAGTATCAGTTAGGAAAGTAACAATAAGTCCCAGGTAAAGGAAATGAATGAAGAGTTTGATCAAATCGAGAAGAATGAAACTTGGGAGCTTATTCCAAGACCCAAAGAGAAAAAATTCATATGCACCAAATGGGTCTTCAAAAAAATCTAAATGAGCAAGGTCAAGTGATTAGGGACAAGGCTCTCTTAGTTTGCAATGGATATGCCAAAATAGAGGGAATATACTTTGAAGAAACCTTTGCAACTATAGAAATATTAGAATCTATCAGAATGTTTCTTTCTTTTTCTAGTCATAAAAACATTAAGGTGTATCATATGTATGTGACTTTATCCTTTCCAAATGGATATCTAGAAGAATAAGTATATATTTAGCAACCAGAGGGGTTCATACTCACAAAAAATGAAGGGTTTTTGTGAAAACTGAAAATGGCCTTACATGGACTCAAATAGGCCCCCAGATCCTGGTATGCTAGACTAGATAGATACCTTCAGCAACAAAAATTTAAGAGGGGCACTGTAGATATAAATCTATATATAAAATATGAAGATGACCATGTATTGGTTATGGTATTGTATGTAGAAGACATAATTTTTGGGAGCAATCTGGAGTGTTTGGTGCATCAATTAGAAAAATGCATGCAAACAATGTTTGATATGTACATGATAGGAGAATCGTAATTTTTCTTAAGGCTACAAATTTCTCAATCAAAGGATGGGGTTTTCATCTCCCAATCCAAATACTTGTGAGAAAATATATAAAAAAAAAAATATGGAAGATTGCAATCTGGTTAGCACCTCCATGGATATAGGCTATAAGTTACACAAAGAAGATGAGACACCTCTATAAAATCAAGTTGTCTACAATTGATTATAGAAAGCTTGTTGTATCGCACAAAATCCAAACTAGACATCATGCATGTAGTAGGTCTAGCGGCCAGATTTCAAGCCTTCCCTCGTGAAAGTCATGTCATTGTTATCAAAAGGATTTTCAAATATTTGCAAGGCATAATAGACTATGGGTTGTGGTATGCTAGAAGTAGAGAGTTTAAATTAAAGGCCTATAATGAGGTTGTTTGGGGATGAAGCCTTGATGATAGTTATACCACCTATGGTGCAACATTCTTTCTAGGAGATTTCTTAGTGTCTTGGGTCAACAAGAAATAAGACTCCATCTCTCTATCAACTACTGAAGTGGAGTATATTGCAGCTGCCACTTGTTTCTCACAAATTCTCTGGATGAAGCAGACCTTGAAGGAAATTAAGGTAGAGTTGACTGATCCAATTCCAATCATGTGTGACAACACTAGTGCTATCAACATTTCTAAGAATCCTATCATGCACTCAAAGATGAAGAACATTCCTATCAAGTTTCATTTCTTAAGAGAACAAGTTGTTGCTAGTGTTGTTCGACTTGAATATGTGGCCACTAAAGAATAACTTGCAGACATCTTCACTAAGAAACTTGAAAAATATCCCTTTGTGTATCTCCAACATCAAATAGGAGTTGTGACTCCTCCTCCCAAATGACTCAATTACAATGAGTATTGGCAACTACTCAACTTGAAGGATCAATTGAAGAGTAGGTTGTAGTGTTTCAGGGGGAGACTTCAGAAGGATCCTTTGCCATTGATGAAAAAGGGGGAGAATATTAGTAATTCCAAGGGGAAGAACAACGATGAAGAAAACCATGCTTGGTTTCAGGGAGAGCTTAGTTTGTTGCAGTCAATGTCAAAGGAGGAGATTTTTAGATAGTTTCCATTTTTTGAATGGTTGTTGGCACTTGGAATGTTTGCGTTGATTCCAACTATACTAGCAATGAGGTTAGAGGGAAAATATGTTGGCATTGATGAGCATGTTATTTAGTGGGAATCCCATGGTTACTTCAATATTTTGTAGAGAATCATTATAGTGGCAGGCTTAGTGGAGAAGCCATAAAAACATGACTATGATGACTATATCGCTGTGATGTCTTGATGCTTTGTCATCCTGATATTCCTCCTTTGCATAAATCCAAAAAAATATGGCTAAGGGGAGTGGGTAGATGTGCCATATGGGAACTATTGCCTATGCTTGTGGACCAATCTAATGCATACCCGTTGATCTATCTCTCATAGCTACCATGTGCACCTAGTGCCTAGTCAGCCCAAGACTTTTCCTCCATACTTTATAAATATTTTGGGGTCAATCTTCTGAGATGATGTCACACTGATATCATTCATGCTACATTGCACCATCTAAGTGGTGATATATGTCACTCAGATCTGGCCCCTTTGACCACCTAAAAATTTCGAAAATGAATTCCATGTGTCCCTTGTATCGATGTCATGCCAATATCATATCGAACAAATAAAATATTGCCACATGTCCACTAGTGAGGAGAGAGAAAGGGTATTTTTCCTTCATGTTTTATGAAGATTTTCTTTGATATTTTTAAGTGAAAAACCATTGAATTCAAGATTATACACAATCGACTGCCATGCCTTCCTAACCCTCTATCTATTGGTCCTTCTCTACTACTGCTTTGATTTTCCATGCTAGCCTGACACTTAATCATCCTGAGCCATCATTTTCTACACACACCTTTGTTTCTTTGAGGATAACCTTCTTAGGCTTAGTTTTCCTATAGGTACCTCTCGCATTTAAACAAATTCAAATGAAATGAAAATACTGCATGCTCCTTTATTCCTTTACCACCCGGGCTGATGTCATCTTGGGATCTACCTTTTTTGCACACCTTTGATTCTCGTAGGGAAGGTCTCCTTCCAATATGAGATGTTATAAAGGGTTCCAAAATCGAACAATAAAAATGTTTTGCATTTCTTTTTCATCTACCACATTTTTGCCTTGTCATTTTGATAGTCGCTCCACTAACCAATTTTTCCACATTTGACAATGCCACCAAACATAGCTTGCTCCTCTAACACTTTAACTCTGCAAATTTGACTTTTGCGGGTACCAGACTTTTACTGGAAATTTCTTATGATCCAAGAGGCAATTTTCGAACTTCCATACACCATTGAAAATCTCTTTCAAAGCTCTATCTATCTGAGTGGGGCCCAAATGTATTTGAAGTGATATGTTATGCTGGAAATGACTCCAAACTCACTACACCTCCTTCATCTTTGGCTTTTACATAACTTGAGCTAATCCTTAATGATTACCTTGCAAATATCACTACTTTTTCCTTCATCCTTATCATCTTTTCCACCATGAAAACAAATTTCTAACATGGTAATGCTATTGGGAAGCACTCCTAGAATTCCTTCAATTCCTAGGACCTCTTCCTTTGACTTGTGAATCATATTCATTTTTCTGCCACAAGTTAGACTACTAGTCTAATTTCATCTACAATTTTTTCAATCTTTGTAAAATCTATGTATTAATTTCTTGTTGTTCCTTCATCAACCTTTCATTGTTAAGTTTATAGTTAAGCACTTGCATTTTGAGGCTCCTTATAGTTTCATCCAAATATCTACCCTCTAGCCTATCTATTACATGCCCATGTAACGATTTCAGCTTTTCCCATGTTAACATTCATAGATATAACCTCCTCGTCCTAACTGTAGGGACTATGAGCATCCTCTACATTCCTGGTCCTTATTTTGGGTTTTTTCCCCTTTTACCTCTTATAACGTTTTTTTGGAATTTTCATAAAAAAATTATCCAATCGCAAAATTCTATGTTGAACAATGTATTCAATCTACTAGCCATGGAGTTTAGTGGATTCACTCTAGAAACCATGGAGTTCTAGTGTAACTCAGTTTGGTTACTGGCTACTGAGTTTGAGGTGCTTGACTCTATAAATGAATGGGTGTTGTTTGGTTGGCCGAGAAGGGTACCTAGAAGCCCTATAGAGCTCCAAGAGCTCCTAGAATCTACACAGTTGAGGTTGTCCTTTTTGGATGGTGAGACACCCTAGAAGGTGGTGGCATGAGAGTCGAGGGATTGTTAGGTGCAGAGAAGGGGTCCACCACTTGGGCATAGACTGATGGGGGGTGTGAGCTTGTGGCTCGAGGCTAAGGATGCTAGGGCTAGTACCTTAGCCAGTGATTTTTTCCGGTACTTAATGTATAGACAATTGCCGATGGAGTTGAGGCCCCATATCGGGAGTGACCGTGGTTGAAAGATTATGAACCACGTGGTCTATGGTTGGGTGAAATGTGGAAGGCATACAACTAGTCAACATTATTAGATAAGTGTTTGAGTGCCATTTAATTATTATGTGTATTGATTGTAAACCCTATTTCTGGGATACATATATTTAATTTAATTATTGTGCATCAATTTATTCCTTTGTGTATAGCCCTAATTAATTATGTGAATAATTGTTGTTTTATTGCTGAGTATGGCATTGATTATACATTTTAGTTATGCATTTCATTACATAAAAAATATAATTTGAGGGTTATTTCTAGGTATGGGTACCGATCACGGCAATGTTAATATTAACAGGTTAAAAGAAATTAGATAATCTAAGATTGTCCATATGGGGCCACTAGGGGTGATGCCCCTAGATGGTAGATTAAATTAGCTATATGTGAGCTAGCTTTGCTATAGGGAAACCTAAAATGGTTCGAGACATGGAATTTTTGTATCATAGCATTACACTTTCACTAAAAATTTGATGCCTGGTTGTGTGTATTTCTTAACATCACCCAACAAGAGTTTGGGGATTCTAGAAGGTGGTATTAGAGAAATTAAGTGAACTTTCAACCATATTCTTCCATGGTCATATTTCCCAACTGGAGCTCAAATTATTCTTGTATCTTCCTCTCATAGTAGCATTCAAATAAGTATTTCCTCTCAAAATACTTCCTAAATTTCCCCTAAGATATTTTACTCTCATCAAAATGTTTTACTTCCTTGAGCTATTCACTCCATAAATTTTCCTTCCCCTTCAAGTTGTAGATGGAGATTGTTCCTTCCAAATTGGTGGAGTAATTGTACAACTATGGGTATTTTTCTCATTTCCAATAGCCAAGCCTTAGCTTCCTCTCCTTTCTTATGCTCCCCATTAAATTTGGGAGGTTTAATTTTCTTGAGTTCTCCTTGCAAGTTATGTTGGAAGACCTTCTCCTTAGCTCCCTTATTGGTGATATATTTGGGATACTTCCTGATTCTAAGGTACCATAATTCATTTTGGTTGACCTTATTGATTAATGGCAATGTTATTGGTAAACACACCTAGAATTCCTTGGATTCCAATGAACATTTCCTTTCACCTATGAATCATATTCATTTTCCTACCTAGAGTTACATTGTTG